>CAKAOH010026793.1:0-33773 GCA_916701665.1 Sebastiscus tertius | reverse complement strand
ATGAAAGCAAGAAGTGTTGATTTAAACCCCAAACTTTATCAATTTTTTGAACTCCCAAAGTGACTGCGTGTTCCACAGCACTGACTGCTCATATTTCAGAATAAAAGCCTCGTGTTAACAAATGAAGGGATTCTGTCTATAGAAAAAACGCCTGAGGGCTTTTATTTTGACATGAAAGCAGGAAGTGTTGATTTAAAAACAAGTTTACTTAACTTCACTTTTTTTTCATCTCCGTAACATATTCTACAGATAAACCTCGAAACTGTAGTAAAGTCTTGCTGATATGAAGTTAATATACAGTCACTAGATCACTTTCACAATCTGTGACATATTCTACTGATGTCTAGACATGGAAACTGTAGTAATCTTGCTGGTATGATGTTCATATACAGTCAATAGATCACCTTCACTGTCTGTGACATATTCTACACATGTCCAGACATATAAACTGCAGTAAAGTCTTGCTGGTATGATGTTAATATACAGTCACTAGATCCCTTTCACTGTCTGTGACATATTCTACAGATGTCTAAACATGTAAACTGTATTATGTATCTGATATGATGTCCATATACTGTCAATAGATCACCTTCACTGTCTGTTGCTGCTGGGACACGCAGCTGAGACGCGAGCGGCTCGCGTGTAAAATAGGCGACCCTTCTATTCTATAAAATAGACGCGCGTCTGAGCTGCGTGTCATGCGGGCAGTGTGTTCACTCTAACCTGTTAACATGGATGCCGAAATAAAAAACAACACGCCACGCGAGCTTCACGCGTGCCTCATGTGTGCGGTGTGTTCACGGCTGACGCGCGGTGTGTTCACGGCTGACGCGCGTCAGACGCGCGTCTCATGCGGGCAGTGTGTTCACTCTAACCTGTTAACATGGACTCCGAAATAAAAAACAACACGCCACGCGAGCCTCACGCGAGCCTCATGCGTGCGGTGTGTTCACGGCTTAAAGCCGAGGCTCGCATGGCATGTTGTTTTTTATTTCGGCGTCCATGTTAACAGGTTAGAGTGAACACACTGCCCGCATGAGACGCGCGTCTGACGCGCGTCTATTTTATAGAATAGAAGGGTCGCCTATTTTACACGCGAGCCGCTCGCGTCTCAGCTGCGTGTCCCAGCAGCAACAGACAGTGAACGCTGCCGTCACGCGAGCCTCATGCGTGCGGTGTGTTCACGGCTTTAGAGAATCCTTCAAAATCAAGGTCGTAAAATACCATTACCAAACTTAAACAACTACTCCATTACAGTCCCCATTATAACACTCTCCCAATAGGCTACATCTGATAACTGCAGTGCATTGTTTTTGTAAGAGAGACAAACAGACGGAGACAGAGAGAGAGCGACAGCTCCACTGAGAGGGGAGAGAGAGAGAGAGCAAAAACTTCACAACAAATAGACTTATGCACAATAGTCTGCACAGATCCATGTATTCAAAATGTGCAACATCTCTTCCCCATGATTCATGCCATTCATCAGCTATTTCAAATAAATAAACTTAACTTACAACACAAGATCGCGATCTTTGACCATGTACAATATTTCACAACGACTGCCGCTGTCGAGCACGGCACTACAACGGGGCTAGAGGATGCTGGAGCCACGTCACAAATTTACGTAGCCCCAGTTAAGCCCACTCAAGCATTTTATTTTTTATTTTATTTTTAAATAAAGAAATATGTAAAAGTTAATAACCAGCCATTCTGTTCCCAATCCGATCCCTGGCTGCGTGCTGTCCGGTGGTGGGGACATGATTTTTCACATTCAGAGCAATCTGGCTCTGAATGTGGCCCACCGACTTTTCGTGCTTGGCTATCGCACAGGGCAAATTCGGGTCACAATATCCTGCATTAGTCCAGACCTTGTCGGTGGTACAGCCAAACAGCAAACATGGGAAACAGAACAGCTTGTTCAATGTAGCACATCCACAGAGCCAATCCTTCCTTTTGTACCACTCAGTCTGAAAAGTACAAACAATTTTCTGTCCCTTCCTTTGGTGAAGATCTGCTAGGTCAGGCGTTGTTCTCCCGACACTTAAAAGTTGATGCTTTTCTTCAGAAGAAAGCCGTGAAAATTGTTTTCTCTGCGATAGTGGTGTCATCATGTCAGTGAGTCCACGCTTGAACTTGCTGTACGTAGGTTGGAGCGGCTGGGAGGGTGTGTATCAATTCATGAAAGCACCGTGAACGTAAAAGTGCAGCACTGGCATAGTACAGTTACGTTCAAAGGCAGCATAGCGATCTGCCGTTTTATGTACATATCAAACTATATGGGAACTGACTGCACATGCGCAAACCCACATCCTTACAATAATATGACATGGACAGATCCATGCACAGAGCACGCACAGCAGGGCAACAGCGCAAGGCTGAATAGCTTGTGCAGCCTCTGCCTGGCCTGAAGATGGTGATGTTGATGTTGTGAATTTTATTAGGCTGTGAAAAGCACCAAATTCTGCCACATTCAAACCTATTGTAAGGTATCAGAATTCGAAAAATAAACCTAACATTAAAGGGAGTATTTGTAACTTTCAGAAATGCTTCTTAACAGCGACACCTGTGGCCGTGAAATCAACGAAAGTCAGCTTCGGGCTCGTGCTTGTGCTCGCTCTAAATGGACATGAACGAGCATCGCTCAAAACAGTAAGGCGACACACGTCAGCTAAAAGCACAATGCACTCTATATTTCAGCTGCTCGGAAGTAATGTTAGCTGACCAGACGAAGGTCTCTCCATGAATCAATGCTGATACTGTGTTTGCTTCTCCTGCCTCAGCGCAGGCTTCAGCAGCGGGGCTCCCCAGCGAGAAACTCGTCTCCCTCCGCCCGCAGCCGGAGAGAGCAGGAAGACACCGGCAACTGGTCGGTAATGAGATGGTAACGTTTCTCTCTGCGGAGCCCCGTTACTTCCCAAGACACGGGAAACCTCTGTTGGTCTGGAGGAGCTGCAGCATTTATTTCTGCACAAACGTCCACTGTACATTCACTAGATATTCTCAGAGCTAAACTAACTCTTCTGCAGTGTGGAGTCAGCGCGCGTTCACGTCTAGAGGTGGAGCGAGTACGCGAGAACGCCCACGCTGTCTGAGTGAAGGCGAGCAGGCAGAGGAGACGAGACAGCGGCCACACGCGAATGCGCATGTGTGCCGACCCGCTACATTTATACGCTTAGAAAGTTACAAACAGTCCCTTTAACTGAATAATTTCATTTTTGTGCCTACCCTGCCTACCCTGACTGCACACCACTGATTGTTCACTACCTATATGTTTTGGCATAAGAGTGCTGCCCATGTAGCACTATAAAGTATCCCACTAGTTGACCAGTTGATTAGAGCACTTAAGCTTTTATGGTGTTTGTAACAAAGTCTGTTTCTCCATAGCTTTTAAATGCACTGGAAACGAAGCTTAAGATGATCTTAAATGGCAATATTACAAGGATTAAAAGGTAAGTTTCTGGAGGCTCATGAATTTGCTCATTTTGTAGAAAGGCAATTTCCATATTTCATGCAGCTTGCATGCTGAAGTAATATTGATTCATTGTATTGTTCACCATTCACACCAAGGCTCCCAGCCCTCGTACGTGGAGCAGAAGTTGACCGATACTGGCCCACAAGTGATGGTAGAATGATTGAGTACGACTTTGACCAGTTGGTGTACGAAGAAGATTCTGCATTCCAAAACATAAAGATATTCCACTCTCAGCAGTATGGAAATGTCCTAATACTCAAAGATGACCTAAGTGAGTGTATTTAACACAACAATACATGGCATGTTTGTCACTTTTAGACATAAGATACAGTCAGTTTGGTTCCATCATTTGATGGTTAACAAATAATGTATTTTTAAGTACACTGTTTGTGTGTACTTAACGTGTATTAACTGGGGCCCCCTCCTGGAGCCAGACCTAGAATGGAGCTCGCCGGCGAGCATCTGGTGGCCGGGCACAGCCGGAAAGAACAACATGAAGCCGCCATCCTGTGGGCCCACCTGCCGCAGGGATAGGCATGGGGGTCGGGTGCAATGTGAGCCGGGCGGCAGGCAAAGGCAGGGATCTAGGTGTGCCGACCCCCAGCATCGCAGACTGGCTCTAGGTTATGGAACATCAGCTCTCAAGCAGGGAAGAAACCGGAGCTGGTGCGGGAGGTGGAGCGGTATCAACTAGATGGGCTCAAACTCCTGGAGAGGGGCTGGACTCTTGCCTTTTCCGGAGTTTCCCAGAGTAAGAGGTGCTGGTGTGGGGATACTCATGAACCCCTGGCTGAGCGCTGCTGTGTTGGAATTTTCCCCATAGAATGAGAGGGTCGCCTCTATGTGACTGCGAGTCACTGAGAGGAAGTCTCTGACTGTTGTTTGTGTGTGTGCACCAAACAGCAGCTCGGAGTACCCAACCTTCTTGGTGTCTCTGGGTGGCGTCCTATAAAAGGTGCCGACTGGGAACTATAGTTTTGCTAGGGGACTTAAACGTTCACGTGGGCGACGGAGAAACCTGGAGTGGGGTGACTGGGAGGAACGGCCTGCCTGATCTGAACCCGAGTGGGGCTTTGTTGTTGGACTTCTGGGTGTGGGAGGAGTTCAGGGAGCATGGAGAAGGACTTTCGGTTGGCCTCAAGGAAGTTCTGGAAAACTCAGAAACAACTCAGAAAGGAAAGCAGGGCTTGACTCAGGCTGTGTTCAGCAGGGGACAAGAACTGCGGACCCAGACTGGGGATATTGTCAAGCAGTGGAAAGAGCAATTTGAGACACTCCTGAACCCGACCGACACGTACTCTGTAGAGAGGGCAGAGTATGAAGACTCGGGGGAAGGCTTGTCCATATCCTTGTCAGAGGTCGCTGAGGTAGTCAAAAAGCTTCTCAGCGGCAGGGCGCCGGGGGTGGATGAGATTCGCTCTGAGATGTTGAAGGCTCTGGGCATTGTTGGACTGTCTTGGCTGACCCGTCTCTTCACTGTTGCGTGGAGGTCGGGGACAGTGCCTGTTGAATGGCAGACCGTGGTGACGGTTCCCATTTTTAAAAAGGGGGACCGGAGAGTGTGCTACAATTATTGAGGTATCACACTGATCAGCCTCGCTGGGAAAGTTTATTCTAGGGTGCTGGAAAGGAGACTCTGACCGATTGTTAAATCTCAGATCCAGGAGGAACAATGAGGACTCCGTCCTGGCCTCACGGGGCTGTTGGAGGGGCCATGGGAGTTTGCCCATCAAGTCGACATGTGTTTTGTGAACTTGGAAAAGGCTTATAACCGTGTCCCCCTGGGAGTCCTGCAGGGGTTACTGTGGGAATATGGGGTACTAGGGTTGCTGTTATGAGTGAGAGCTGTGTCTGTATAGCTGGCACAAAGTCATACATGTTTCCAGTGGGTTTTGGCCTCCGCCAGCACACAATGGGTTGGTTTACAGCAGATTTTCCAGGCACGTCCAACTGGTAAAAGGCCCCGGGGTAAACCCAGAACACAATGGAGAGATTATATATCTAGTCAGGTCGGGGAATGCCTCGAGGTCCCCCAGGAAGAGCTGGGGAGAGGGACGTCTGGAATTCCCTTCTAAGCCTGCTGCCCCCACGACCTGGCCCCACATAAGCGGAAGAAAATCAACATAGAAGTGTCATGTACTAGATTAAACTTGTAGCAGTTAATTTGATGGTGATACTTTGTTAGTTGGTATTACTTATAAGAACTGATCAAATATTTTGGTGTGTAAATAATTAATTTACCTTGCAGACTTTTCAGAGAAGGATGTGTCTGTCGCCCAAGCCATCATGGGTAGCGGAAGAGAGAATTTTGCTGGGAAAGAGGTGCTGATATTAGGAGGAGGTGATGGATTGCTCCTTTCTGAGCTGGTCAAAGAAAAGCCAAAGATGGTCACTTTGTTGGATATATCCTTGATGTGTTCTGTAGTTTTCTCTCACAGCATTTTACTAATACGTAGAATTGTATGCCTGCACCTGATTGATCATTCCTTTACAAAGTGTGTACATTGACCCAAGGGTAATAGAGCTGTCCAAAAAGTACATGAGAGGAGTTTGTGGCAATATCCTCGACAACTTGAAGGGAGACTGTTACCAAGTGAGTGCTGAATGAATATTAATATTCTACTGCTGTAAAATCTTTGCCTCTTCACTGAGCCTAATATTGGTCCACCTGAATAACCGGTATCTGTTAAAGGTGCCCGCTGGAGTTGTCTTGTAAACAAACGGGGTCTAACAAATGTGTTGAGTGCATTTCCTTCTTCATAACAAATTTTACGAAACAGATTTAGTATTTTAAATCCAGCATTGTTTACATCCATGTTTACTAATTGCAGTCTTCTGCTTGCTGGCGCATTGCAGCAGACCTTGACCACCTGTTTATCAGTGTTTTGTTTTTTTTGGTCTCTTTATTGAACATCGTGAACAGACAGACATTCAGCAGGTATTAAGAACCTGTTTATCAGTGTGACACCATTGGTAAAACTGTATCACATCATATATGTATGTGCATTCTCATGTGCATTCTCATCTGCACTGTGCACAGATAAACAGAATAGGGGACCCACTTGAAAACAGCTCCATAGTATAGTATTTGTCAAGTATTTAATACTCTTATCAACATGGGAGTGGGCAAATATGCTTGTTTCATGCAAATGTATGAATATATTTATTACTTGAAATCAATTAACAACACAAAACAATGTCAAATATTGTCCAAAAACCATCACAGGTACTGCATTTAGCATAAAAAATATGCTCAAATCACCAATCATTAAGCCCAACAGGCAACATCTGTGGGTCAATGTGCTGACTTGACTATGGCTTGCCCAAAACTGCATGTGATTTGTATAAAGTGGGCATATCTGTAAAGGGGAGACCACTGGGTACAAATAGAACCCATTTTCATTCACATATCTTGAGATCAGAAAAAGGCCATGACAGTTTTTCCTTGCCAAAATTTAGTTTGGAGCATTATTTAGCCTCCTTTGCGACAAGTTAGTATAATTATATGACATTGGTTCCAATGGATTCCAGATACTGGGATACTGGACCAGTATCTTCACTGTTATTATTGTGTTAACTTTGACAGCCCTAATAAAAATATATATTGCTCTTACTTTTATCACATTGCCGTAAACTCTTTTGTCCTGATCAAGATCCTGTGGGAATGATGACTCAGAGTCGAGCCCAAAGATAGCTAACTAACCCATTAATCTTGCTTTGTGGTACAAGCCTCAGGTGGAGGGCCACCTCCTAAACAAACTGTGTTTCTGGTTGTTCAAAAGAAGTGACAGATTTTTAGATGTTAACATTTTTAGATTTTACTTAAAGAGCAAGTTCTGTATTAAGCATATTTTCCAAATGAATGAAACTTGAGAGAAAAGTTGGGTGGATTATTCTCATCTCCTGCATTACAGATACTAGTTGGGGACTGTGTTCCTGTGCTGAAGAAGTATGTCCAGGAAGGAAAGACGTTTGATTACGTAATTAATGAACTGACTGAAATCCCATCAACCAGGGAAGAAAAAGGTTTCTATATTATTATTTTTACATTGTGTATTTTTGTATACATATTTAGAGATGTAATTATTCAACTTGTGTCTTAACCTGTCTAACTGCTTGTCGTAGAATCTAAATGGGAGTTCCTGTGTCTGATCTTAAATCTGTCATTGAAAGTCCTGCGTCCCTCTGGGAAATATTTAACAATGGTGAGTCTTGTCCCTTTTAGTAACTGCTATGTATGTTATGTCATTACATTAGGGATGCTCCAATCAGTCCTTACCGATTTTTTACTGAAAACTTCTGCATCCCTGAGACCAATTTTCAAAATCCCAGTGAAACTGCTTTTTCAGAGTATCTTGATTCCTTTACTTGATGTATTTCCTGTTGAAACAGGATGTATGGGCAGGGAGTATTCCAAGGTTTGATCGCGGCACAGTTAAACCAGTTGGATATCAGTCAGAGAGAGAATGACAGTGTCATTTCATAGGAAGAATGAAAGTGTTCTTAGATCTAAGCTTTATGGTCCATATCTTAAAATACAATTTAGTTTCAAATTGTAAAACAGGAACATTTTATGGAATGGGAAATCTGTTAACAAGGAGGGAAGTTATATTTAATTTTATTGTGGCTAAGCATTGGAACACACCACCTCCACTTGTAATCAGGTTTGGACATTAGCACCAGCCAAATGCTGGTAAAATATGCAAGTGGTTGCTAGATTTGCTTCACTCACCAGCCAAAACAACAATAATCTATTGAGTGGCTAGTAGATTTTGGAATCCACCAGCCACAGTGGCAGGTGGACAAAAAAGTTATTGTTGAAAACAATCATTAGCTGCAGTATGTGTGTTATGTAACATTTTTGTTTCTGCTACTGGTCAACAGACTGACGGAGTCAACAGGATACAGGAACTGGGACTGTACGAGGAAGAGCTGGGAAAGCTCTGTTGTCCCGTGGGGTTCTCCAGAGAGGGGGTGTGTGTGCCCTCCTATATGGAGCTGTATCCTTTTATCAGTTCTAAGGTTTTTGATATGCTAGTATTGTAACATAGTTAAAAAAACAAACCACATTCATTTAATTAATTTACAAATATGTGTTTCTCATATCCCATTTACTATTTTGGTGTGCATAAATTCACAAACAACTCTACAAAAGTTGTGATAAACTGCAATTATCCTTTGAAATCAATTGTCCATACATTGCTAAATGGACACAAAGAAATATTGCAAACTTTTGCATGCTGTTATATTTTGTTTTGTGCAAGCCTTAATTCTATTGTCAGTTGGACTTTCTACTCAATTTGGAAGAAGTGAAGACCTCCAGATTTCTCTGCTTGAATCCCCAGCAGCTGGAATGTGAATGCACCTCCCATTTCTGTTGTAGCCTTAAAGGTGTGTTCAGACTGAACATGATGTGAAAATTAGGGCAACACAAACTTTGGATAAATGCTTCATTATGTGGGCTTTAGAATTTAAAAAGAGTCGATCTGGAGAAATATAACAAAACTAACTGGAGTTTTACACACTCATGGCAGTCTATGCCTATTAGTGAGCTACAGCTGACTCACTACAGCTAACATCTATACTATAATTTTCTGTCTTTGATTAATAAGCATAGATCGCAAAACACTCCAGCAGTCAAGTTAGTGTGAATAAATCAAAATGAAAATTGGCTTTACATTCGGTCTTAAGGGATATGATGACAGTTTTAAAATACCCTCTCTATTAACCCCATTCTACCCTAATCTTCCTTCTCTTCTTCCTGTTTTAGTTGTGTTTTACTATTGTTTGCCTATTGTAGCCTTAAAGGTGTGTTCAGACTGAACATGATGTGAAAATTAGGGCAACACAAACTTTGGATAAATGCTTCATTATGTGGGCTTTAGAATTTTATTATTCTCAGGTATTGTCTTATTTGTTGTAGTATTTATCAGAGTGTACTATATATAGATTTGAAGGGCTGAGAGAGAGCAAGGGTAAAATGCATTTCATTGCATGTCACTGTACACTGTACTTTTAAATGCATTTGACAAATAAACTTGAAACTTGAACTCCATCAGCTGACTATGGGTGGTTCAATCTTAGATAACCATACAGATTCTACCACGCTCTCATGAGCCAATCATATCGTCGCAATTCAATTTTAAAAAACGTTCTCCTCTCTGCTGATGTCAGTTGTCTTTCAGTGCGACTCAATGCAAACGGCAAATCGTTCACGTTACCTTCTTATCCAGTCTCAGTGGCATTAACAAGCTACGTCGGATCCACAGTAGAGGAGTTTCATCTCCCTTTTGTTTCACTGCTCAGGCAGCCTCATCTGCTACTCCAGGCTACAACAATCGCACTCGCAGTATCCGGTTAAATCCAGCAAACATTATGCTCGCTTCCAGCTCATATGCTTAGCCTTCAACTTGGTTCAGGAGAGCACACCTACCCAGTTTAAGCCCTGCGGTGCACGGCGGTCCACGCAGAGCACCGATGGTAGTCAGAATCCACCTTGAATGGACACATCGGTGTCCAACCCATGGGCTCAAACAAAGATCTTGCAACACTGCCTCTTTACATCCTATGGTGCCCCAGCAGACCTTTATCAACAAGTTGAAAGGTTATAGCAGATGGACGTGCCCCCTTGGTGGAGCGAAAAGGTCAGCATGAGATCACGTTAACATTAAGAGGCCCTAAGGTGTCTACTTGGATGCAAAGAGCAGTAGATGGCATCTACTGACATGTCACTCCTCTTCTCTGTGTCCACAACTTCCTACAATTACGTGCTCCCAAAGAGACCAACCTCTACAACTCAAAAGTACAGAGAGGAGGCTCCCCAAAGCCCCATAGCTAGCAGCCGTGGAGATACAGAAGATGAAACAAGATGGCTACATTGTCAAACTGATGCAGAGGACTTGCCAACCAGTTGGTACATTACCCACCACATGCTGGAATGGGAAACACCACATATTTCCAGGGTGTTGACCTGAACAAGCACTGGTACCCTCTTGGCTGGTGGTCCTCCTATGCTTTTGGGAACACTGTGACCGGTGATATGCATGGTATGTTCCACCAAGTTGGGCTCCTCCCAAAGAACCAGCGACTCCTCCACTTCCTCTTGAGAGACCTCAAACATGAAGAAAAGCCGACAGTCTATGACATGTAGATGGTCTGTCTCTGTGCTATGCTCTGTCATCGTATATGGGACCAAAAATCTGTCAAGTGTGCCTGACATGTAGATGGTCTGTCTCTGTGCGTATGTATGTGTGAAACCGCGCCCTCTACTCCTCCTTGAGCAACATCACAACCATAAAACATAATGGTAATTCAAACGAAGAGAGCTATTGATTGTTTTTTTGTCAAGAAAAATGCAGCGGTGCCCGTTACACCTGTTCCCTGCCCTGAACGGCCAAGCCCAGACCCGACATCAGTAATTGTTTGCCTTAATTAGGTTAGCTAACTATATTACTGTTAGGAGTGTGTACATTCATAATATGCTTTCAGTATAACTGTGGCATATAGTTAAGTTTGCTGTGTTACTAACATCATTGGTAGGACAATAGTAAATGGACTTGCTTTTATATAGTGATTTTCTAGTCTTCCGACCACTCAAAGCGCATGTCAGCATTCACCCATTCATACACTGATGGCAGAAGCTGCTACACACCGATGAAGATGCCTGGTTAAGTGTCTTGCTCAAGGACACATCGACATGTGATCCGGCGCAGCCGGGGATCGAACCACCGACCTTCCGATTGGTGGACGACCTGCTCTACCCTAGAAAACAAAATTAGGAAGACAGCACAGTAAAAAGGCAAGTGACCAGCTGGTGCAACGTCAACCATTACATCAGATCAAACGCAGCATGTAAAACTGCATCATGGACCCAGCCAAAGAGAATGACAGAACATGTCATCAAGACAGCGCAAGCAGCGACCGCACATCTGCATCTTCAGCCAATTCAGCAGCAATGGTCCGTGCAAAGGCAGAAGCAACACGTGTACGCGCATCATTTGGAGAGAGAGAGAGACGCTAAGCTAAGACTGGAGCAGGCAGAGAAAGAAGTTAAGCTAAAAGTGAAGCAGGCTGAGAGAGAGGCCACATTAAAACACAAGCTAGCTCAGAGAGAGGTGAGACAGACAACGGAGGATGCAAAGGTGCTTCTGGAAAAGGCGAGACTGGATGCTGAATTGGGAGCTTTGGCTCTTCAGAGAGAAGCAGCTGCTGCCATAGCACAGGCAGAGGTCTTGGATGCAGCAGAAGAGCATGTTAGAGCACCTGGCGGCAAGGGCAGTGAAATGTATTTAGCTAGAGAGATTGACGATCGCACAAGTGCATATATAAAACGACAGAATGAGTTACATTTAACCCCAAATCATGATGTCCCTGCATCTTCGCCCATTCAACCTGACGACAGCTTAGTCACGTGGGAAAGCGAATACAATCTGGTCCCGGATCATGGAGTCTGTTAATGTAGCAAAGGTGCATGACCATGCTTTTAGCTTCAGGTCAGTCAGAAAGCTATCAAAAGGCTCACGCTGTTGCTGTATCCGAGAGCGAAACACATATCTCTCGTATGTTTCGTTCTTCTTAGGAGAGCAATGAGCATCAAATTTACTCAGTACTGTTGGGGACACAGATAGGAGCTGGTCTAGTTATTAGAAAATATTAACGATAATTATCAATATTAATAAAATTAATATTAATAAATGATCAATATATGTTTGCATTGGTACATACGCTCAAAATACATTAAAATGGCTATCAAAAGTAAATAATAATTATCAAAATAATTATTATTTATATTGAATAATATGATTTAATGTATATTAAATCATCCTCGGGGCACCACTCTTTGAAACAAAGAGAAAATGATAACACATTAATGTAGTCTCATAGATAAGTCTCCTATCCTATATATCCTAAACTATCAATTTGGAACTTTGATTAATAATTCAATTAATAACTATTACCAAAATAGATAGTAGGTTAGAAGGTAGGAAGAAGGATATTGGAGTTCTTGACACAGCAGAGGTTGGCATTATTCACTCTTGTACAACATTAAACAGACCAGCATGTATAATCCACAAACATTTATTTAGAAGATAATAAAGGTTTAAAACACAATATTAATGTAACTAAATAACTAAACTAACAAACTAAACACAGTGTGTGTGTGTGTGTGTGTGTGTGTGTGTGTGTGTGAGACAGAGAGACAGAGAGAGAGAGAGAGAGAGAGAGAGAGAGAGAGAGAGAGAGAGAGGGACAGAGACAAGATGGCTGGCTACTTATCTCAAGATGTCTGCATGGGCCTACAGACAAAATGGCGAGCACTGTAAAACTAAAAAGATGGCTGGATCAAAGATGGCCGTCAACATGTTACCACATGGCCTCTTTGTTCTTCGGAGCACGTGTGCTCAGGAAGGACAAAGGGGGTGTGATGTGGGGGTTGAGATTATCTAAATGTGTATGTTTATGTTTAAAACTAATTCACAGTTTATGTATGTGATCTTAATGTGTGTCAGATAATGCAGTGGGTTAGAAAAGATGGTTAGTTTGCATGTAAGACCTTGTCTATGTGAAGCATAAACTAAACACATCAGATGTGGCCAGCTACCTAAATATCTTAACTACAAATAATATCACAACAGTCAAACTCAATGAATAATATTAAACATATCAATACACATTCATTCCAGAAATCAAAGTTGAACAGTCTTGCTCAGCTGTGTGTAATTACTAATGCTAGGATAAACCCAGTACGTTACCAATCCATGGAAGAAAAGGTTGGTAATTCCATGTGTT
Organism: Sebastiscus tertius; assembly: GCA_916701665.1. Taxonomy (NCBI): domain Eukaryota; kingdom Metazoa; phylum Chordata; class Actinopteri; order Perciformes; family Sebastidae; genus Sebastiscus; species Sebastiscus tertius. The sequence goes on along the minus strand of CAKAOH010026793.1, from coordinate 20,512 downwards.
GAAGTTGTGGTTCCAAGTCAAAGATGTTGTCTTTGCTGTGCTCAAATCCAGTTGTGCAGATTGGAGGAAGCTAATCGCTTCAATACTTTCTTCCCAGCAGCTTGATAGCTTGGTGCTAACTTCCTTACTGTTTTTGCTTGAAGTTAGTTGGTAAAAAAGGCAGGCTCTCGCGTCTTCTACCTTAGAAGAAAGTTCCTTGTGTTTCTATGTCTGTTTCCTAACAGGCCATAGATCAGAGCAGAGCTGTAGGCCTAGACTGCCGGGGGACTTCCTATGACACACTGAGCTCCCCTCTCCTTCTGTATATACTCATGTCCCATGTCCATGTTGTTACTAACTTCATTCCTTCCCAGGAGTCCTTGTGCCTCCTTGTTTCGCAGCTAACTGTGGAACAGGGTCACACCTGGAGCGAGGTTATACCTGGAGCAGGGGTACACTTGGAGCGGGGTTTCACCTGGATCAGGATGTCTCCGGTATTGCGGCTGCATCTGCTACTGCGTCCGGTACCATCATTAATTAACTACGTCTGTACGAGGGACTACCAATGCCAACGAGGGATTACCAACACTTAGTGACAAAGTGGCAGCCTGGAGAATAACACTTCTCGGTCACTGCCAAAGCCATCAAGAACACCCAGCAAGCATGCTGATGCTGCGGGAACCAACGCACGAGCATCGATTACAGGGACGTCCCACACCAACATACACGGATATACTGAGGAGAGATGCTGGACAGTGCTGGCGAGCTAGCCAGATGTATGGTGGACTGAGACAGCTGGAAGCTCCACTTGAAAGCCCGTCTGAGGATGACCCAATGATATCAATTCTGATAGTTGTATTATCACTCTTTCCATCCACCACTATTGGTTTTGTGTTATCAGTCCTACTTGTATTAGCTATTACAGCTGTTAGGCTAATATTGTGGCTGCTTCTCTCTCTCTCTCCCTCTCTCTCTCTCTCTCTCTCTCTATCTATCCCCCCAGCCGGTCTCGGCAGATGGCCGCCCGCCCTGCGCCCGGTTCTGCTCCAGGTTTCTTCCCAGTAATCGGGGAGTTTTTCCTGACCACAGTGCGCTTGGTGGATACTGTTGGGTCTCTAAACTATGGTGTACGGTCATAGACCTGCTCTATATATAAAGCGTCTTGAGATAACTTCTGTTGTGATTTGACGCTATACAAAAATAAATTGAATTTAATTGAATTGAAAAGACGTTAGGACGTAATTTTTTTACTTTTCGAACACAACCAGGGTCTTCACTCCACTACGGTGCCAAATAATCCATCTCATGCGGTAGGTAGAGCATCACGTTACTTCTTCGTAGTTTTTCAAGTTTTGAGATTTTTCTAGTGTTCACTGTTGTGTGTACATACCAGTGTCTTTTTGTCCTTCCGCCAGATCTTCCAGTCTGCCTCGCTGCTGCTGCTGCAGCTGCTTCCGCGTTTTCTCAGTGACTGTGTTTCCATGTGCTTGGTCATCTTGGTCCAAGTCCTCCGAGCCACGAGACGTCCAGCTCCCTGCCCTCCAGCTCGCGTTTTTGCCTCGTTGTTTATAATAAACTTTGTCACCTGTTTTACTTACCTGTGCCACTCTCTGCTTTAGGGTCCAGCAGAAAAATAAAACCTAACACAAATCCTTGAATAAATAACGTTTCATTGAAATCGGTTGAAAAATGTAGACCTTATAGTTCTTTTCATCCAAAAACAGCAGCGTCTATATTTATTTAATTGTATTTGTGCTGTTAAGCACAAAATCCATAAATGCAGGGAGCATGTGACCTCAAACATTTCACGTGACTTGTGTCTTGTAAAACACAATGCACAAATAAATGTAGAGTGATTTGTACCTGTGCATTGCTATCTGTATCTGTGCCTTTAATTTACAACTCATATATCATTATTTGCAAATAAACACAGTTGTACAAATATATTGTCATATTTTTACTAAGACATCCCCATTTGCATGGCTTGATGACATTCACAAACCTTATATTAATTTGTGAATCGTTAACTTATCATTTTAAAATGGAAATGTATTTGTGAATCTCAACGGATTCCTGTGGATCCTTTTAGACAGTTTTACCGCACCCTTGTGTGTCAGAAAAAAATCACAAGTGTGGGGAAGAACCAGTGCTTTCCAGTAGGTGGTGGTAATGCAAGATTTATGGATGCCAACCACTGTTAAACTAGCACAGGGCAAGGCAAGTTTATCTATATAGCACATTTCAGCAACAAGGCAATTCAAAGTGCATTACATTATAAAAGGACATTTAAATACAAATAAAAACAGTCATTAAATATCTAAGACAACAGAAAATTAAAACAAGCTAAAATAGAATAAGACAGGTATAAAATACAAGAATAAATGTTACAGTGCAGTGTAAGAAATGATTTAATAAAAGACAGTGGCAAACAGAGAAGTCTTCAGCCTTGATTTAAAAGAAGTGAGAGTTGCAGTTGACCTGCTGTTTTCTGGGAGCTTGTTCCAGATATATGGAGCATAAGAAGTGAACGCTGCTTCTCCATGTTTATAGTTTTGACTCTGGGGACAGAAAGCAGACCTGTCCCAGGTGACCTGAGAGGTCTGGATGGTTCATAATGTAGTAAAAGATCAGACATATAAAATATTTTGGCCCTAAACCATTCAGTGCTTTATAAACCAACAGTAGTATTTTGAAATAGAGGCTTTGACAGAACTGGATTTTGGGATGGAGTTTTCTGTAGCGCCTATATCAGAGGGGAAAAGTAGGAACAATGCTCAGGGTGTGAAGGATCTGCAGTGATGCTTCCTGCCTGTTTGCTGACTCTCTGGACATGTATAAGTCCTGAATAAAAGGCAGGTTTGCACCAGTGTTTTTTCTGCAGTCCTGACTGTCCGTTGTAGTCTGTTACTGTCCTGTTTGGTGGCATCATACAGTGATGGATGTGCAGAGAACAGACTGGTTGATAAATGTTATGTAATTTGAGCTGACTTTCCTTTTAATTTTTCTCAAAAACTGTACAGTAAAATAACTCCAAATTGTCAATGTGTTACAATGTCATTTGAGGTGTAAAGTAATGTACAGTGAAACTACTTACAATTTTATATGATCATAGTTAGGAACATTTTGAGCACAAATCCATTGCTTCTCAGCAAACCTGTTATAGAAACAGCTTTATCAAATTTACAATTATATCACATATTCAATAAGACTTATTTAATATATCATTAGGCCTTTAAATTCCCGAAGGAACATAAGCCATCGATGAAACCCTTCCATTTTCTCCGGTCTTGTGCCCTCCGATCTAGTTGTTGCCATGGCAGCCCTTCCTTCTTCATCTCCTGTTCTGTGGTTCTTCTCCAGGTGGTTCTAGGATGTCCTCTCTTCCTCTTTCCATGTGGGTTCCATGTTAGAGCCTGCTTTGTGATCGATTTATTTTGTCTTCTGAGTGTGTGACCTATCCACTTCCATTTTCACCTCTTGATTTGAATTTCTATCATTTCCTGCTTGGTGCGTTTCTATAGGTTGGCCTTTGAGATGGTGTTGGGCCAGTAGATTCCCAGGAGGTGTTGGAGGCAGCGGTTGATGAATGTCTGTAATTTGTTCAGTATGTTGGTGGTTGTCTTCCATGTTTCGGATCCGTAGAGTAAAATGGATTTGACATTTGAATTAAACATTTGTAGTTTGGTCTTGAGTGATAGGTTTTTTTATTTTCCAGATTTTGTTTAAGATGTTGAATGTTGTCCTTGCTTTTCCAATTCTGGCTTTGACATCCTCCTCCGTACCTCCGTCTACAGTAACTATGCTCCCAAGGTATGTAAAGCTGGCTACTTCCTCTAGCTGGTTTTGATCCATGATTATAGGTGTGTTGTTCTTGTTACTGATTCTCATTAACTTGGTTTTTGATGAGTTAATGTTGAGGCCGAGGGAGGCAGCAGTTATCTCTAGTTTGTGTGATTTTCCTTGCATCTGTTGGTGGGTGTGTGCTAGTAGAGCCAGATCATTAGCAAAATCCAGATCTTCTAGCTGTCTGGTCAGATTCCACTGCATGCCGGTTTGGTAATCGCTCGTTACATGTTTCATAGTCCAGTCTATGCAGAGGATGAAGAGGAAGGGAGAGAGCAAGCATCCCTGCCGCACCCCAGTCAGGACTTCAAAGGCCTCTGATGCACATCCTTCATGGAGGACTCGACATTGCATCCCTTGGTAGGTGTTCTTTATGATGCTGATGAACTTCGGTGGGATGCCGTAGTGACCATCAATTTCCACAGCATCTCCCCATCTACCCTGTCAAAGGTCTCTTCAAAGTCTATGAAGTTCACATATAGAGAAGAGTTCCATTCGATGGATTGCTCGATGATAATCCTGAGGGTGGCTATTTGGTCTCCACAGGATCTATTGTTCCTGAAACCAGCCTGGTTTTCCCTCAGTTTCTCATCAACCACCTTCTGAAGCCTCTCCAGTAGAATGCGGTTGAGCACCTTCCCTGGTGTGGAGAGCAGCATTATTCCTCGGTAGTTTTTACACTCCAGTCGGACGGAACGTTTTCTTCCTCCCAGATGGTTTGTATGAGATGGTGAAGCATATTTGTAGAGGTTTCGTTGTCTGCCTTGAGGGCTTCAGCTCGTATCTCGTCCGGCCCCTCTGCTTTGCCTCTTCTCAAGGCCCTAATGGCCTTCTTAATTTCTGTTTTGGTGGGGGGGTTGCAGTTTATCTCCAGCAGGTTTGCAGCTGGTGGGATCTCTGCTATCAGTTGAGGAGGTTGCCTGTTGAGCATGGCTCTAAAGTGTTCTGTCCACCTCTTAAATTGGTCTTCCTTGTTTGTGAGAAGTGTACCTTGTGAGTTTTTAATGTGTACTTGAAATTGCCAGTGAGCTTTTTTGTGGTTAAGTAAAGTTCTTTCAGATAGTTTTTTCTTGCTGTTTCCTCTGCCTGTTGTGCTAGATCCTCAATATACTTCTTTTTGTCCTTTCTAACATTTTTCTTCACTTCTTTGTTTGCTGCTTCATAGTCCTTCTGTCCTTTTGCCCTGGTCACTCTGGTGTTACTTCTGTTTAGTGCTTCCTGTTTTTCCCTTCTCTCACTCACTTCTTTGTATGCTTCCGTTAATAGCCAGGTTTTGTTGTTTGCCTTCCTTCTCCCTACCACTTCTTCACATGTCTCCTTCCATATGGTTTTCAGACCTTTCCATGTATCCTCCAGTAATTTTTTTTGGGGGGTGGGGGGTTCTATTTCTTGGTATTGTAGTGCTTGGAACAGATTGCGTAATGTGACTTGGTAGAGTTCTGATGTGCCTATATCCTGTAATTGCTGTACATTTTTGATACAATTTGAGTCTTCCTTCTCTGGGTTTTGTGTGTTTCAGTTTCAGGTGGATCCTTGCTGTGACAAGGTGATGGTCTGATTTAGCATCAGTACCTCTTTTGACTCTGACATCCAGTAGTGAGTGCCTAAACCTTTGGCTAATGCCGATGTGGTCAATCTGATTTTCTGTTGTGTGGTCAGCAGAGACCCAAGTTGCTTTATGGATGTCCTTGTGTGGGAAAATCGACCCACCGATGACCAAGTTGTTATCTGCACAAGCCGCTACAAATCTTTCTCCATTTTCATTTATGGTCCCTAGTCCTCGTCTTCCCATTATCAGCATGTAGCCATTATTGTTGCTCCCTATCTTTGCATTCATCAACCCCATCAACATCATGATATCTTTTCCTTTCGTGGCCTGGAGTATTTGATATAGATGGTTGTAGAAGTGTTCGTTGGTTTCATCGTCTGCGTCGTTGGTGGGGGCGAAGCATTGTACTACTTGAAGGTTTATTTTCTTATGTGTAGTTTGGAATTTGGCTGTGATGATCCTTGAGTTAATGGGGCCCCAGCTGATAAGGGCCCTGTGCTTCTTTGGAAAGCATGAGCGCTACTCCCTGTGTATGTGGTGCAGAGTCTTCTGGGTGCCCAGAGTACAGTATGGACTCTCCGCTTGCAAGCTTGACCTCCCCTGACTGGAGCCATCTGGTTTCACTCAGACCAAGGAGAGATATCCTGTACCTCCTCATTTCCTCCGCTATTACTGCTGTCTTTCCTCCTGCATACATGGTCCTCACGTTCCATGTTGCTATGTTGGTGGGTCGTCTAGGGGTCAGAAGAAGCTTCGGACGCACTGTCTCCTTGCGGTTTTCCATGTGCACCTTCATTGTCTCTTTAGATTGGAAAGCTGAAGAGTCTTCCTTTCCAAGACTTTGGGAGTTTTTTTTGGTTTTCATCAATGTTTCTGTAACTAATGCTTTTTTTTCCAGGGTGGGGGAGTTAACCCCACGCCCAACCCCCAACCTGGAGGGCCAGGGGACTGCTTTGTCTGTCTCCTACCCCTTGACCTGTCTGGTTTGGTTGAACCTGCCAGAGGTGTAGACCCCCTCCAGCTTAGCTCTGAGGGTCATCAGAGTACGCAAGCCTCTCCACCACGACAAGGTGCAGTCCCAGGAGAGGTTATCTAATATATGATGGGTATTATAATCTCATTTTATTTTGTACATAAAATGTGAGAAAGGATTGCTCAATTGCAAGTCCCTCATCCTTTTTGCCCGCTCCAAGTAGTCTACCGGTACTGTACCAAAACAGCAAAGATAGACACTAGGGTCGTCAATCGAGTAAAATATTTAATTGCGATTAATCGCAATTAAATATTTCCATAGTACTCACTACTATCCATAGTAAATCACACATTTTGTATCTGTTCAAAATGTACCTGTAAGGGAGCTTTCAACTCTGTCCAACCCTGATTACGAGTGGAAGTGGTGTGTTGCAATACTTAGCCGAAATAAAATTAAAAATAACTTCTCCCCTTGTTAGCAGATTTCCCATTACATAAAATTATCATGTTCGACAATTTGAAACTAAATCGTATTTTAAGATATGGACCATAAAGCTTAGATCTAAGAACACCTTCATCCTTCCTATGAAATAACACTGCCATTGTCTCCCTGACTGTTAGCCAACTGGTTTAACTGTGCTGCGATCCCTCCTTGCAATACTCCCTGCCCAGATATCCTGTTTCAACAGGAAATACATCAAATAAAGGATGGAACACAGTTTGTTTTGGAGGTGGCCCTCCACCTGAGGTCTGTACCACGAAACAAGATTAATGGATTAGTCAGCTGTATGTGGGCTCAACTCTGAGTCATCATTCCTACAGGATCTTGATCAGGACAAAATAATTTACAGCAAAGTGATAAAAGTAATAAAGAGCAAAATATATTTTTATTAGTGCTCTCAAAGTGAACGCAATAATAACGCGTTAGTGCAAATTCTTTTCAACCCCACTAATTTCTTTAACGAATTAATGCAACTTGCGATTTTCAGGTTGTAGCGGGCTCAGTTTTAAAGCTAGAAGATACTGGCATCATATGAAACTTTAAAACCTAAGGAATCCATCGGTACCAACCATGTCATACTAGCTTGTCGCGAAGGAGGCTAAATGACACTCAAAACTTATGCTAAATTTTGGAGAGGAAAAACTGGCATGGCTATTTTCAAAGGGGTCCCTTGACCTCTGGCCTCAAGATATGTGAATGAAAAAGGGTTCTATGGGTACCCACAGGTCTCCCCTTTATGGAAATGCCCACTTTTTATTTCTTTTTACCTTTATTTATACAGTGGAGGTTCACTGAGAGCAATGCTCTCTCTCTCTTATGATAATCACATGCTGTTGGGGCAAGTCAGAGTCAAGTCAGCACACTGACACACTGACAGCTCTTGTTGCCTGTTGGGCTTCAGTTTGCCATGTTATGATTTAAGCATATTTTTTTATGCTAAATGCAGCACCTGTGAGGGTATATTGACAATATTTGTCATTGTTTTGTGTTATTAATTGATTTCCAATAATAAATATATACATATATTTGTATAAATCAGCATATTTGCCCACTCCCATGTTGATAAGAGTATTAAATTCTTGGCAAATCTCCCTTTAAGGTACATTTTGAACCGATAAAAAAATGTGCGATTCATTTGTAATGAATCGCAATTAGTCATGGACAATCATGCGATTAACCGCGATTAAACATTTTATTTGATTGACAGCCCTAATATTTATTTCAGACACAATGGGACAACGGCACCATACCATGCTGGCTTTGCTGTGATGCTGTGATGTGTGGCAAGCGCAGCTCAAACCACGCTGTGGTGTCGCAAGCAGCTCTCCTCCGCCAGAGAAAGACATTGGTGTAGCTCTATTACCGTCCGGGTGGAAACAGTTGGGCTTATGGCTTATACATGCTGTGCAGTGCCAGAAACAGGTTGAGATAACAAAATGGAAAAAAGTCGTGGAAAATTGTCATAAATTGGGACAAAAACGGGAGAATTCTGAACCTAGGAGGAAACGGGGAGAAGGCAATGAAAAACAGGAGTCTCTTGAGAAACCGGGAGGATTGGCAAGTATGGGTACATAGACAAAGCAACAACAACAAAAAAATTATATCTTCCATATCTGAGGAGACCAACCAGAAGTCTATTAAGGATTGCTGAGATCTATCCTTTTTACTCCAAGTATAATTTATTCTTTAGTTTAAGTACCTAATTCTCCAGATGAGGTCCATCGTACTATATATATTTCCTAATAACACCATCCTTAGAAGGCCATCTATCCATGGTTTAATTCATCAAAGTATTAAAGTCTCCTCCCCAGACAACTTAGGCTGAAGGGAAACTATCCTGTCTCATAACGGTCTTAACCCAGCTCACGTTCCCTTTGCATGGGATTAGCATAAAGTGGGCATGACTGTAAAGGGGAGACTTGTGGGTACCCACAAAACCCATGAACAACCCATGAACATTCCAATACTTTGTGAATTCTGCTTCACAATGATAGGAAGAACTGACATCGAAGGATAACAACTGAGTCATTTAAATATAATTGCATTGTTTTTTTTATTATTGGAAGAATAGATATGTGATTAATTTGCGATTAATCATGTACAATCATGCGATTAAATATTTTAATTGATTAACAAACTACCCTACACAATATTACAAAATACACGTGACTATGGTCTAGTATAGGTGAAATAGAAAGGATAATAAACTGAAGAAATATCAAACAAAACCAACTGAAAAACAGCTGCTGTAGCCCGCTACAACCTCTGAAAGATCAATTGCGTTAATGTGTTAAAGAAATTAGTGGCGTTAAAACAAATTTGCGTTAACGTATTATTGTCGCAATAACTTTGACAGCCCGATTGTAAATATATTTTGTTAATCTATTTGGGGAGCGTTTACGTGTCCTTTACTTTCGGGGAGGGGCCCGTGGTATATACAGTAGGACAGCCTGAAAGGCAGTGCAGGTGTCAGAGAGGGATGTGTCAGCTTGAGTGTTCCTTTAGCCACCGGAGTCTTTTACACCAATAAACCTGTTTTGTTGTCCAGCTGCCTGTTCTCCATGGGTGTTAATTGGGGGATTCCTTTTTGTCATATGACAAAAGTAGTGTTGCAGTTAATGAAATCACTTTGTTTATAAGTTCTATGTGTTTATTTTATAAAACATTGCTAGGTATATGTAGTAACCATTTGATAAAACAATAAGCCACGAGAGGCCGGGATTTACAGTGATTTCACAACAGCTAAGGGCCGTTGTTAGGCATTTAAAAAAATAGTATCCTTCAGACACTTCTTCACAGTTAATCTACTCTCAGGAATGTAAAGATGGCTGTAAAACGAGGGTAAGTTTTGTCTGGTGCCTGACCTTTTTTGGTTTTTGATTATTTATTTTTTGATTTTCATAATACTCTTGCTATATTTTGGTTTTGAGACAGCAAGGCAAATACCTGTACCGCTGATTCTGAATGAAAGCGTTGTTTCTGCATTTTCATAAAACATTAAAAAAAACACCAGTTGTATTCATGTTTCTGCTGCTGTACATTTTTCCCCTGGGGGAGGGGAGGGGAGGGCCCTCCCTCTTTCTCTTTTTCCAGATAAATACTCGCAGCCTACCTATTCCCACATATGAATGACAGATGCACTCAGACATGGTACTGCACCACTATACTCTTGACTTCAAGCTCTCTACAGCAGGTAAGATGAGTGCATGTCCTTATCACTATCTATTGAATATGTATATTTTTTTATTGCAAATAACAGATATGCCAAGGGTTAAGAGGATGAAAATGTATTAAAAAAAAGTTCAGACAATTATAGAATTTACATATATCACAAGTCTGTAGGGCTTTGGGGTTAAAATGTACTTTAAAATTTAATTTCACTATACTGTGAAATTTTGTTAAGATAATGAAAAGATTCATAATATAATACAGTTTCTGTTCTGAACTGCAGACATCATAAAAACAGCTCACCTCAAATGTTACAACAAATACATTGGGCAATTGTTCTCCAAAAAATAAAAACGAAATAACAGAAAGATCACTCCAAAAACAAATGTAATGTTGTTTCACCATCAAGTCCACAGAAAGAGCAATTAATATCAATGTCATTTCTTAATTTTTGCAAATAATGCGTTGTTGGATTAATAATACATAAATGAAGTAAAACATACTTTTTCCCCCTGAAATGAAATGGAGTTGAAGTATAAAGTGGAAAAAATAGAAATACTCAGTTCCTGATTGTAACTTTTTTTTTCAGAGGAATTTTTGGCAAGAATGTGGTGTCATGAAATACATATATTTTTCACTGCAGAACAGTTGTGCATATTGTAACTAACTGTAACAATTTGGTAAACACAGGTTTGGACCCAAAAGCAGGACATGAAGACCAAATAGATATAGATAAAAGACTGTCTTTAATTAAACCAAGCAGGCAAAAAAAGGAAGACAAACTTAACTAGGATGGGAGCGGAAAAAAAGGCATGAATCCAAAGTTAAGGCAAGTGACAGGCCAGGTGGGTGGAACGTTTAGTGAAGAGTACATAAGATGATCTGACAGTGAGGGAAAAAGTGGAAATGGACTGGTATATCTGCAGGGCTGACCTGGTGAATGGAAACAGGCTTGTTGGAGGGAGGGCACGTCAGGTGATCAGGACAGGAAAGAGTACATGAAATATTAATATATAAATATAAATATTAACCAATCTGTAAAAACAATAGTTTAAATTAGCTCAACCTTGACCAACTACAATAAAATGCTGCTTATATGTTAATCCATCTCTAATAATTTAGTCATAATCCAGCAGTATTAAGTATAATGATATGACAATATCAGGGGCCATTCTACCTAAGGAGTATAAGGAGTACTTTTTTTTTTTACGTTCATACAAATGTACATTTTTAATAATACTTCTGTATTTTTACTTAAGCATTATTATGAATGGCCTTTAACTTGTAGTAGAGCATTTTTACACTGTCACGTTGATACTTTTATATTAAGAGTGTGAGTACTTCTTTCACCACTGATGCAGATAATGTATAATGGGGGGGAATTATCATTAGTTATTGTTATTTGTGTATATTGTTTTTTTTTCATTGTTTCACCCTCACTCTTTTCCCAGTTGATTCTGCTTCGACAGTTCCTGATCTACTGTCCATATTTCATGAGCATGAAATGACAGAGACGGTCCATGATACAAATGGGCACGGATACCTTGATACTTTTGTAGGCAAGAATGGCCGGTAAGAACAACATTTTTACTTGTCACATTATTTTTTTGACAAGCAAAAGCTTTGCATTTTCTTTGGTCTGTGGTAGAGTTGCAGGAATATCCAGAAACATCTCAGAGTCATGTAGTTTATTGCATAATATTAGTTTCCTATTTTGCATAAATAAGCATATTATATTTTACTACTGCCACATGGAACCCAGTTTTAATGTAAATATTTGAGAACGGAGGTGTTTTTAGTTAGTTTACCCTTTGGAATTAATAAGTTGGTTATTTAAATAATTAGGGTTTGTTTGTTTAAAATGTTTAGTGAGACTACATATAGACAATGTCTTTTGTTTCCCATATAAAACCCTGTAGGCTTACTCCTAAGATGAGGAAAAACATAACTCTGCCAGAGTTAGGAGAGCTATGTTCTGCCTCAGGATCTATAGTTGTACAAAGAGAACCTTTGACCAAATGCAATTGTAAACACAGTGTATCTTGAAAAACAGCTTGAGCTAATATGGATTCCATGGATTCTAATGGTGACAAGTTTTCATAATGGGTTCCACAGAAAATTGTCACGCCACTCTTGCAATATGCGGTCCGTCTGAATGCTCAGTACAACAGCTAAATAAAATATTGATGCTTTTCACTGTGAAAACTTGTCACTATTCAAAGTTCTTTGCAATAGAGGAAACCTTTTTTGACACCTTCCGAGTCAAGAGGGTGTGGGATTTTGAAAATATGGATTGTGGGTTAGTTTAGTAAAATAAAATATTCCAGTCACTTTATTGCTTTGTGTCCATCTCTTTATCTTTACCACTTAATTTTTCAGGCTTGCTGTTTTGCGTGTGCACTCCCATGGGTTGGTCACCATTGATCTGCAGTGTTATGAAGAGGACAACACTGAACAAGTAGACAATGTAGGTGATTAAAAAATAAATACACAATAATTTATCCATTGCCTAAAAGGCAAAACACACAGGAAGTCCCACAATGCAGCATACCATGTGATGTTACTAACTTTTAAGCTTGTCAGGGTATGTAATAACTTCTCTTTTATCACTCATAAAATGTAGTTTTACAGTAAAACTTGATTGCTATACAGAAAAGCAGGCTGTACTGTAAACCAGGAAACGCTTTATATCAAGAAAGGTTCTTGTAATAAGCCTTAGTTAAAGTGGCAGTAGGCAGTATATTTTTGGCATCATTGGGTGAAAAAATTCCATAATAACCTTTCAGCATATTGCAATTCAAGTGTTCTGAGAGATAGCTAGACTTCTGCACCTCATCATGGCTCCTTTTTTTAGGCTTTAGAAAATCTAGCCTGTGACGGGAGACTTTGACCAATCACAGGTCATTTCATTGAGATAGCGTTCCTATTGGCTGTGCTCCAGTCATGTGACCTGTACTGTCACGATATAGTGATCGTTTTATAAAAATAACTTTATTTAATCATATTTGCTCCAATCTCGCCTACTTCAGCTTTAATAGGTAATAAGGCTCTCATAAGTCCTTATAATGCTATCATCACACTACGAGCAACAAAAGCAACAAAACGGCCAAGCATTTTTTTTTGACGTAACGGTATAGGGTGATACAAAAACATATGATTAGTTGACGTCTCACCGTGTCATTAGAGCACCGAAAAAAGTTGAGACCAGCTCAACTTTGATTTGACTTTGAAGTGTTGGGTGTCAGTTTGTAGCTTCATGGCACCGGCTTCCATTGAATATGAGTGTGAACGAAGCATAAGATACAAATTAACATTATTATGTGTTAATAAGACTATATAAGTGTTAATAATAGCATCATAAACACGTTTATTGTTAGATTATTTATAAGACATTTATAGACTGCTTAAGAATGTTAATAAAAGCTTTATGAAATTCTTATAATTGTTTATAATAGCATTACAAACACATTTATTGAGTTTAACTAACTTACCTATTATGTCATTGTCAAAACTTTACAAAGCTGTTTTGTTGCTTTATTAAGATTAATACATACTTTATTATGCATTTATTAGCAGTAAACTATGCACTTATTAACAGTTAACTATGCTTTTAGCAGCTCCCCCCTCTGGAATGAGCCCTACATGCTGTCAAGGTTGATAAAATGTGAATAAAGAATTACACATAAATACAATGTTTTAGAGGTGAAACACAAAAACACACTTTAAGACAACTGTTTAGAATTTTATTTAAAGGTTTAGTTATATTTAAAAAAAGAGTGACAATTATTTGTACAATTACATTATCTTTCAACATTGAGGTCAATTGTATACTGTAAAAGATAAAATATGTTACAAATATGTTACAATTACACTATTTTTTGTTGATGTGATTAGATTGTTTCATATATTTTCAGAATTTTAAAAATATAGTTAACTGTTAATAAGTGTATAATAAAGGATTTATTAACCTTAATAAGGCACTGTTCTTGCTTTCGGTCCAGTAGCTGCAAAAAGCATAATAAAGTACACATTAATCTTAATAAAGCAACAAACAAATCTTAGTAAAGGTTTAACAATGACATAATAGGTAAGTTGGTTAAACTCAATAAATTATTTTATGATGGTATTATAAACAATAATAAGAAATCCGTTCTACATTCTAAAGCAGTCCATAAACTTTTAACAAGTTTCTTATAAGTGCTTATTCTTGTCTTACAATCGAACAATAAACATGTTTATGATGCTATTATTAACACACATATATAGACTTATTATTACATAATAATGTTAATAAGCATCTTATAAGGACTTATAAAGGCCTTTTACCTATTAACTAACATGTACTACGTTAATATAAAGCATAACTGTAAACCAACTTGTATAGTATTTCCTGGAAACAAAGATCTGTGCCAAATAATAGTGTATGATGATAGTAAGAACAGCATCGAACTTTCCCCTCTTACAGTAAATAGATTTTGGATATGTGACAGACACCAGAGGACCAGTGCCCAACGTTATTGCCTGTACATGCCGTCTACTTGCCTGCACAAACATGCACTTTCCCATAGACAGCATATTCGGTAGTTCTCCAGAAATACAACTGTTGCTTGCTGTGGAGCATCAGTAGGTAACATGTAGTGCACAGTGAAACATTATGGCTGCTGTATTGTTCACTATCTAAATGTTTTGGCATTAAGAGTGCTGCCCATGTAGCACTATAAAGTACCCCACTAGTTGACTAGTTGATTAGTGCACTTAAGCTTTTATGGTGTTTGTAACACAGTCTGTTTCTCCATAGCTTTTAAATGCACTGGAAACGAAGCTTAAGATGATCTTAAATGGCAATATTACAAGGATTAAAAGGTAAGTTTCTGGAGGCTCATGGCTTTGCTCATGTTGTAGAAAGGCAATTGCCGCATTTCATGCAGCTTGCTTGCTGAAGTAATATTGATTCATTGTATTGTTCACCATTCACCCCAAGGCTCCCAGCCCTCGTACATGGAGCAGAAGTTGACCGATACTGGCCCACAAGTGATGGTAGAATGATTGAGTACGACTTTGACCAGTTGGTGTACGAAGAAGATTCTGCATTCCAAAACATAAAGATATTCCACTCTCAGCAGTATGGAAATGTCCTAATACTCAAAGATGACCTAAGTGAGTGTATATAACACAACAATACATGGCATGTTTGTCACTTTTAGACATAAGATACAGTCAGTTTGGCTCCATCAATTGATGGTTAACAAATATTGTTTTTTTCAAGTACACTATTTGTGTGTACTTAACGTGTGTTAACTGGGGCCCCCTCCTGGAGCCAGACCTAGAATGGAGCTCGCCGTCGAGCGTCTGGTGGCCGGGCACAGCCCGAAAGAACAACATGAAGCCGCCATCCTGTGGGCCCACCTGCCACAGGGATAGGCATGGAGGTCGGGTGCAATGTGAGCCGAGCGGCAGGCAAGGCAGGGATCTAGGCGTGCCGAACCCCGGCATCGTAGACTGACTCTAGGTTATGGAACATCAGCTCTCAAGCGGGGAAGAGACCGGAGCTGGTGCGGGAGGTGGAACGGTATCAACTAGATGGGCTAATCTCCACGCATAGCTCTGGTTCTGGAACCAAACTCCTGGAGAGGGGCTGGACTTTTGCCTTTTCTGGAGTTTCACAGAATAAGAGGTGCCGGGCGGGTGTGGGGATACTTATGAACCCCTGGCTGAGTGCCACTGTGTTGGAATTTTCCCCGTAGAGGAGAGGATCACCTCTATGCAACTGCGAGTCGCTGAGAGGAAGACTCTGACTGTTGTTTGTGCATGTGCACCAAACAGCAGCTCGGAGTACCCAACCTTCTTGGAGTCTCTAGGTGGCGTCCCGTAAAGGGTGCCGATTGGAAACTCTATAGTTTTGCTGGGGGACTTAAACGGTCACGTGGGCGACGATGGAGAAACCTGGGGAGGGGTGACTGGGAGGAACGGCCTGATCTGAACCCGAGTGGTGCTTTGTTGTTGGACTTCTGTGCTAGCCATGGATTGGCCATAACAAATACCATCTTCGAGCACAGGGCAGTTCATAAGTGTACTTGTTACCAGAACACCCTAGGCCAACGATCGATGATCGACTTTGTGGTCGTATCATCACATCTGCGGCCGTATGTCTTGGACACTAGGGTGAAGAGAGGAGCAGAGCTGTCAACTGATCACCACCTAGTGGTGAGTTGGATCAGATGGCGGGAAGAGGCTGCCAGACAGACTGGGAAAACACAACTGTGTAGTGAGGGTGAACTGGGAACGTCTGGCTGAGGCCCCTGTCCATGAAGACTTCAACTCCCCCCTCCAGAAGAATTCTGGGGGTGGCTGTAATGTACTAGATTAAACTTGTAACAGTTAATTTGATGGTGATACTGTGTTAGCTGGTATTACTTAAAAGAACTGATGAAATATTTTAGTGTGTAAATAATTAATTTACCTTGCAGACTTGTCAGAGTGGGATTTGGCCTTCGCCCAAGCCATCATGGGTAGCGGAAGAGAGAATTTTGCTGGGAAAGAGGTGCTGATATTAGGAGGAGGTGATGGAGGGCTCCTTTCTGAGCTGGTCAAAGAAAAGCCAAAGATGGTCACCTTGTTGGATATATCCTTGATGTGTTCTGTAGTTTTCTCTCACACCGTTTTACTAATACGTATAATTGTATTTCTGCCTGATTGATCATTCCTTTACAAAGTGTGTACATTGACCCAAGGGTGATAGAGCTGTCCAAAAAGTACATGAGAGGAGCTTGTGGCAATATCCTCGACAACTTGAAGGGAGACTGTTACCAAGTGAGTGCTGAATGAATATTAATATTCTACTGCTGTAAAATCTTTGCCTCTTCACTGAGCCTAACATTGGTCCACCTGAATAACCGGTATCTGCTAAAGGTGCCCGCTGGAGTTGTCTTGTAAACAAACGGGGTCTAACAAATGTGTTGAGTGCATTTCCTTCTTCATAACAAATTTTACAAAACAGATTCAGTATTTTAAATCCAGCATTGTTTACATCCATGTTTACTAGCTTGCAGTCTTCTGCTTGCTGGCGCATTGCAGCAGACCTTGGCCTGTTACCACCACCTGTTTATCAGTGTTTTGTTTTTTTTGGTCTCTTTATTGAACATCGTGAACAGACAGACATTCAGCAGGTATTAAGAACCTGTTTATCAGTGTGACACCATTGGTAAAACTGTATCACATCATATATGTATGTGCATTCTCATGGGCATTCTCATCTGCACTGTGCACAGATAAACAGACTAGGGGACCCACTTGAAAACAGCTCCATAGTATAGTATTTGTCAAGTATTTAATACTCTTATCAACATGGGAGTGGGCAAATATGCTTGCTTCATGCAAATGTATGATTATATTTATTACTTGAAATCAATTAACAACACAAAACAATGACAAATATTGTCCAAAAACTATCACAGGTACTGCATTCAGCAGCAAAATATGGGCAACATCTGTGGGTCAGTGTGCTGACTTGACTATGGCTTGCCCAAAACTGCATGTGATTTGTATAAAGTGGGCATATCTGTAAAGGGGAGACCACTGGGTACAAATAGAACCCATTTTCATTCACATATCTTGAGATCAGAAAAAGGCCATGACAGTTTTTCCTTGCCAAAATTTAGTTTGGAGCGTTATTTAGCCTCCTTTGCAACAAGTTGTATAATTGTATGACATTGGTTCCAATGGATTCCAGATACTGGGATACTGGACCAGTATCTTTACTATTATTATTGTGTTAACTTTGACAACCCTAATAACAATATCTATTGCTCTTACTTTTATCACTTTGTCGTAAACTATTTTGTCCTGATCAAGATCCTGTGGGAATGATGACTCTGAGTTAAGCCCAAAGATAGCTAACTAACCCATTAATCTTGCTTTGTGGTACAGGCCTCAGGTGGAGGGCCACCTCCTAAACAAACTGTGTTTCTGGTTGCTCAAAAGAAGTGACAGATTTTTAGATGTTAACATTTTTAGATTTTACTTAAAGGGACTGTTTGTAACTTTTTAAGCGTATAAATGTACCGCGTCGGGACACATGCGTGCTCGCATATGCGCGTGGCTGGAGCCTCTGCCTCCTCTGCCTGCTTGTCTTCACTCAGACAGCACGCGCATTCTCGCTCTGCTCGCTCCACTTCTAGACGTGAACACGCGCTCACTCCACACTGCAGTAGAGTTAGTTTAGCTCTGAGAATATCTAGTGAATGTACAGTGGACGTTTGTGCAGAAATAACTGCTGCAGCTCCTCCAGACCAACAGAGGTTTCCCGTGTCTTGTGAAGTGATGGGGCTCCACAGTGGGAAACGTTATCGCCTCCGACCTGGTGCCGGTGTTTTCACTGTTCCCTCCTTTTGCGGTTGGAGACGGTAACGTTACTCGCTGCGGAGCCCCGCTGCCTTAGCCGGGGCTGAAGCGGCGGGGCTAAAGCGGCGGGGCTAAAGCAGGAAAAGTCAACACTAGGATCAGCAGTGATTCATGGAGAGACCTTTGTCTGGTCAGTGAAATATAGAGTGATATTGTGGTTTTAGCTGCCGTGTGTCGCATCACTGTTTTGAGCAATGCTCATCCAGGTATATTTAGAGTGAGCAAGCACGAGCCCAACGCTGACTTTCGCTGACTTCAAGGCCACAGGTGTCGCTGTTAACAAGCATTTCTGAAAGTTACAAATAGTCCCTTTAAAGAGCAAGTTATGTATTAAGCATATTTTCCAAATGAATGAAACTTGAGAGAAAAGTTGGGTGGATTCTTCTCATCTCCTGCATTACAGATACTAGTTGGGGACTGTGTCCCTGTGCTGAAGAAGTACGTCCAGGAAGGAAAGACGTTTGATTACGTAATTAATGAACTGACTGAAATCCCATCATCCAGGGAAGAAAAAGGTTTCTATATTATTATTTTTACATTGTGTATTTTTGTATACATATATAGAGATGTAATTGTTCAACTTGTATCTGAACCTGTCTAACTGCTTGTCGTAGAATCTAAATGGGAGTTCCTGCGTCTGATCTTAGATCTGTCATTGAAAGTCCTGCGCCCCTCTGGGAAATATTTAACAACGGTGAGTCTTGTATGTTATGTCATTACATTAGGGATGCTCCAATCAGGCCTTATCTATTTTTACTGAAAACTTCTGCATCCCTTAGATCAACCTTTAAAATCCCAGTGAAACTGCTTTTTCAGAGTATCTTGATTCCTTTATTTGATGTATTTCCTGTTGAAACAGGATATCTGGGCAGGGAGTATTGCAAGGTGGGATCGCGGCACAGTTAAACCAGTTCGATATCAGTCAGGGAGAGAATGGCAGAACCACTTCATAGGAAGGATGAAAGTGTTCTTAGATCTAAGCGTTATGGTCCATATCTTAAAATACAATTTAGTTTTAAATTGTAAAACAGGAACATTTTATGGAATGGGAAATCTGCTAACAAGGAGGGAAGTTATTTTTAATTTTATTGTGGCTAAGCATTGGAACACACCATTTCCACTCGTAATCAGGGTTGGACATTGGCACCAGCCAAATGCTGGTATAATACAGTAAGTGGTTGCTAGATTTGCTTCACTCACTAGCCAAAACAACAATAATCTATTGAGTGGCTGGTAGATTTTGGAATCCACCAGCCACAGTGGCAGGTGGACAAAAAAGTTATTGTTGAAAACAATCATTAGCTGCAGTATGTGTGTCATGTAACATTTTTTTTTCTGCTACTGGTCAACAGACTGACGGAGTCAACAGGATACAGGAACTGGGACTGTACGAGGAAGAGCTGGGAAAGCTCTGTTGTCCCGTGGGGTTCTCCAAAGAGGGGGTGTGTGTGCCCTCCTATATGGAGCTGTATCCTTTTATCAGTTCTAAGGTTTTTGATATGCTAGTATTGTAACATAGTTAAAAAAAACAAACCACATTCATTTATTTAATTTACAAATATGTTTTTCTCATACCCCATTTACTATTTTGGTGTGCATAAATTCACAAACAACTCTACAAAAGTTGTGATAAACTGCAATTATCCTTTGAAATCAATTGTCCATACATTGCTAAATGGACACAAAGAAATATTGCAAACTTTTGCATGCTGTTATATTTTGTTTTGTGCAAGCCTTAATTCTATTGTCAGTTGGACTTTCTACTCAATTTGGAAGAAGTGAAGACCTCCAGATTTCTCTGCTTGAATCCCCAGCAGCTGGAATGTGAATGCACCTCCCATTTCTGTTGTAGCCTTAAAGGTGTGTTCAGACTGAACATGATGTGAAAATTAGGGCAACACAAACTTTGGATAAATGCTTCATTATGTGGGCTTTAGAATTTAAAAAGAGTCGATCTGGAGAAATATAACAAAACTAACTGGAGTTTTACACACTCATGGCAGTCTATGCCTATTAGTGAGCTACAGCTGACTCACTACAGCTAACATCTATACTATAATTTTCTGTCTTTGATTAATAAGCATAGATCGCAAAACACT
>CAKAOH010026790.1:0-35135 GCA_916701665.1 Sebastiscus tertius | reverse complement strand
TACAAAGATAAATAAATAAATAAGCAAATTAAAACTGAAGTATCAATTTATGTCATATTTTATCAATTAATAAATTGCTACATTTATTTTTAATATTATTTTTTCTACATTTAATGACATTTATTTATCCAGTCATTTATTTATTTTTTATTTTGGTAGTTTCCATTTTCCATAGCAAAAAGGAAAAATTGTACTCAATCAAAACACATTCTAAAGATTTATCACACATTTACAAAACATTTAAAAAATAAATAAATAAATACAAAAATAAAAATAAAAATAAAACTAAACCATTATGCGGGACTCAGGTCTTTTTTTAAAATTATAAAAAAGGCACACATTTATTTAAATGTATGTTTTTTTCCATGTTTTCTTCTTGTGAACATTAACTTTTAAAGCCATAATACAAAAAATTAAATAAATAAAAACAAAATGTTGTGGTCATGTCTAAATATCTAATGTTTTCACAATATTTTGAAATTCATAGACCTATTTTCTTATCATGATCAACTGACCATTGCTGTGACATCTCTTTCCAATATTTCATTTGTATGAACTGTAGCCTATTTGTGTCTTTATTTTACCAATTCATGCGTTTTATATTATATTAATTTCTATTCTTAATTTGTGAGGTGTGATGACTTATTAGCATGAAACTAAAAACGATTCCATTACTACAAACAGCAAATAGGCCTAATGATGAAACCACATCCTGGTTATTGTATAGACTTTTAATTTACACATAAATAGTAGAGAAACTACAAGAACATATTTAAATACATCTGCATTAACAGTTTATAATGATAACGTTTCTCTTGGTAAATGACAACTTTATCCATTCATTCATTGCATTCTATAAACAAGGTGGGTGAGTTCTCATTTTTATTCTCTCGGACATGACTTTGACTGCAACATCATCATCATCATCAACATGTTGCTTTCTTTTTTCTTTTAACATTATAATAAATTATATTTTCACAATCAGGGTCTTAGGCCCTGGTACTCAAATAAATAAACAAACAAACAAACACATATAGATAGACTGACTGTGAGGTTCAGTATTCCCACTATGACATTTTATACAGTCAGGTGGAATCATTTACAGGTAAGATATACAACACTGACAAACATCAGTCTTTTGCTCCTCGTGGCCCGGACTCTCATTTGGAGAGCAAACAAGTACACGTAATTGGCCTTTAAAATGTTGATTTACCATCCGACAACACCCCAAACACATTTAGCTGATGGCTAGCCTCTTGGTGGAGGTGAAACCTGTGGGTTGTGGTTAAAAAATATGGATGGAGGGTAAAAAGTATCTTCGGGGGGTGCCTTTGAGCAAATGATTCTCCAGCTGTGCTTAGAAATGAACAGTAGAAGACTGTTTCCTAACTATATACTGTGACACAGGATGTTGTTTTGAGGTAACTATTCCTGTATAAATAAAAAACATGTATAATCAGTGCAGCATCATCTGCATAATACTGTATTTTTTTTATTTTTGTACACTCAGAAATCACTCCCAAATACTAAAACTATGGGTACAAACTGTTCTGCCAGTGTACAGTTAGCTTAAAGCGTGAACCCTTTTTTGTGATACCACCCTGTATTAATACTGGTCTCATTGCATCTTTAGGTTTAAAACCCAAAACACCAATACTTCAGTTTGTTCTTCATCTGGCATATTCAAGTTAGGGAAATCTAACAGACTAAACATGTGTGGGTTTATCAAGTCACCACCAACATCTGACCTTTTTCAGTGATGACCATGTTGATAATCGATGGTAACGGTGATTTGGTCAATAAACACAACTGGACATGATGAGGAGAATCCCTTTGGGATCAAATGTTGCCAGTACATAAAGGTTGGTATGTTTGTTCCTCTTTAGGGTCCCCATTTGGTGACACCACAGCAACAACAATTATAACAACAGCAACAGTCTTAGTGTGAAGTTCGTCCTCATCCACAGTCTGGTGTATGTACAGTTGGGCCAGCAGCAGTCAATGACACCCAGTCTTACTGTATCTATGACTCCTCTCTCCTCTTCATCCTTTAAGAGCTCGAAAAAGTTCAGAGTTGTCTGACAAAGTTTTCTACCTCCCTGGTGGTCTTCAACAGCCCTAAAATTCACAAAAGATGAGAAAGGTTGCGGTTGCTTTGGTCCGTCCGGGTTGGGTAAAGCTATGAGTCTGACTGCCAGCGCAGCAATAAGGAAAGAGCAGGAGTCATTCGGTTTCCCCCCTGTTGTCGTCAGTTTGTGCCCATTTCAGTTCAGTCAGTTTTTGGGAAATAAACTGACTAACGCAGGGAAAAGGAAACAGCGTGCTACCCCACTGCAGTACAAACTGGTCCAAATGGGTTTTTACCAGACAGAGTTTAAGTGCAGGGCTATTAACAGAGGCAGAAAAAAAACACTGTCCAAGGAAAACTTAAGAAATGTATTTATATATATATGTATATATATAGTGTCATATTCCTTTTTGTTTGTGTCTCTTTCCTATATTTCTCTGCCAGTCTTCGTGTTTGTTTCTTCTTCTTCTTGGGACATTCACAGAAATCCAGGTAGCTTCTTCCTCTCACATGGGACTTTATTGACTCGGCCTGTGACAATAAACAAACCAACATTAGTGTCATGTCCTGGTTTAGCGTTTTTCAAAGACTATTAGACTTAATAGTCTGTTACAGTGGGTCCAGAGGCCAGTGTTAAGGGTAACCTAGTGAAAGCCACTGTGAAATAACATGCTTTACACTGTAGCTATCAGATGGCTGAAGTTTGCTGGACCAGGAAAATGAATTGTCAATCAAGTTAAAGGGACTTTATGTAAGTTTTTACATGTATAAAATCACCAAAAATCATTTTTATTGAAAATGTGTGAACCGGTTGTAACCTAACTTAAAAAATTGAGACCTTCTGCAACTTTTTGGGTTTCCTCTATCAGCCTGTAGACTGCTTTTAATGTGAAGAATGCGGGATGTTTTCTCCGGGAAAATCCAACGGATGTGACGCTCTACTTTCTTCAACTCTGCTTTCAGGGATTAAAGTGTGCAACGATAGCCAACGTTCGGTTAGAAATGGAGTCCGCTAACGCCAACAAACGACCAGCGACCTGAGACCAACGACTCAGACTTCGACACAAACTCCACGCAAGTACAAAAAAAAAAAAAAACAAAGTTATGTCTAGTGAAGCCCGTCTAGCAAAACAAGAATGTGACCGACGTCGGGGGAAAACTAGGATCAACATCGGCCAAGCCTTCGATTCACGGAGGGACCTTCGTTTGGTTTTGGGTATCGAAACGGACCCAAAGCTGGCAAAATTCCTAATGGACACATATGCTAACATTACTGCCAAGCATGTGGACTATATAATGATATTGTGATTTTTGCGGTCAATCACTCTCAGTCTAATGTGTGTGTCGCCTCACTGTTTTGACCGATGTTCGCTCGCGTTTACGTAGTGCGAGCACAAGCGTGAGCAACAGGACGCCGACTGTCGTAAATTGTCGTTAACAAGCCATTTCTGATTCTTACATCTAGCCCCTTTAAACCAAAAAGTAACTGAATTTCACCATTTGCCATTAAATCACCACCTTACGGCAAAGAAAACCAGTTTAATTTGCAGAAAGTGCATGTTCCAACCTAATCCAGGCTTAATGTTGTCTAGCTTCCAAAAAAAAAACTATTAGAACTATTTCATTGGCAATTAAACTTTGCTGAACTTCCTCTAGCTGCTTTGTGTTACAAATAATTAAATGTGTATATCCTCATCTGACATCTACCATGTTGAAATCTTTTCTATTAATAAGCTGCATTATCAAATTAATTAAAAAAAAAACAGTCACCTTTTAGCTATTTGTTGAGATGGGAGCTGATCTTTTCTTTTCTGATGATGTTTGCGTAGGGAATCTGAAAGACACAAAAAGAGACAAATGGTAAATTAATCCTGAACAGACACGTTTTGGACACATACTGTATACACACATATTAAAGTTTTCTTTATATATATATATACACTGTACAGTATATAGTCTTGATACAGCCTTGTAAACTGTAAGATTAAACATCCTCCCACTCATTGGTCGCCACAGCCAAACACTATAAGCATTTGACTTATATGACTTATATTAACTTCCATGCAAAATGGCTTTTTAGTTTTAAAATAATGCATTATGTGAGGCTTAATAACACTATTTTGTCTAAATTATTTTATGATAAGAAACATGTTACTGTGAATAATATCAAGATTTCAGCACGCTGATACTTTAAGAAAGGGAAATACAAAATTCTGGGCGAGACGTGTAAAGTTTAGGCGTGATATTCAATCAAAATTCTAAAACATGTTGCAGCAACATAAATCTGAAATTTTGTAGGAGTTCATTTGAATGTCTGAGTGAAATGAATGTGTCATTACTCTCAGACAGATCCATCTGCTGGTTCCAGACACATTAGTCAATTTTGAATGTTTTTTTTTTTTTTTTTTTTTGGTGTGCGTGCGTGTGCACTTCAGTGTGCGCGTGCACGTTTATAAATGAGCTTGAATGCCTGTTCGGTCGCCTGCCTTTGCGGTTGCATGACTGCAGTGTCGTGCTCTGCTGTGTGTGCGTGCGGGGGTTTGCGATCATGTGCATGCGAGCGTGTGCAGTTGTTGCATGTGTCAGAACGCAAAAGACAAACACCGTCTGTCAGCCTGTCTGCCAGCTGCTCCGGTGATTGATGTGGACGGAAACACTCAGACGGCTGCAGAGGAACTTCTCACCCATGAAAGACAAACTAGATGATTGGCTCCGTCTTTTTGACGGACAAATAAGCAATAGGAGAAGTGTCCACTTGAGTCCTATCGATGGCTTTATCTAGTCTAAATTTAATCTAGCTTTAAGACGCGGTTTAGGATTTCATATTTATTACAGTATACCGTAGTTGTGGTGTTAATTGGGTTGTTATTGTCACATTTCATCTTGCATTTTCCTCTTTTCCTATTCAAATTGTGTAACTATATTTTACTGCAAAGTGCTTCATAATTAGTCTTAATTATATTCCTTCTGAAAACCATTACCCGAGATTGTTTTTCAAAGCGAACAGTGAAGCTTTTTTTTAAATTCACGCATCTATAAAAGGGTGTTTTATTTGTCTTTTAAAGGCGTAGCAGTGTTGAGCACTGATTGTGTCATTAGGAATCTCACCATCTGTAACTGTTGGACCATCTCTTCTCTGTAGGCGAGCTCTCGTTTCATCTGGTCTTGGAAATTATCTGAAAATTAGCGTGAGAATCTATGATTAGCCTGAGTAGTAGTAGTAGTGCAATTTGAGTAGCTGATCAAGTACAGTTATTATAATACAGCTGGTGAAGGGAAAAAGGGAAAAAGGTACAGACAGGTACAGAGGAGAAAAATGGAAAAAGAACTTCAGAAAGACAGAAGAGGAGAAGTTGCCCTTCAGAGTATGAAAAAGGAAAACGCGAGGCGAGTTAAAAAAAAAAAAAAAGTGACTTACGAAAGACAGGAAATGGCGAGGTGCCCTTCAGAGCGTGAAACTCTTGTTCCAGTCTCCTCCTGAAGTCGATCTGCTCCAGCAGAACCTTCTGGAGCTCCTCTGCAGGAGCAGGAAGGAGGAGAAATTAAAATATGAGGGGAGAAAGAGAAGCCCGTTAGAAATAAAATACATCTTTATTATCGTATTTTATTCTCAATTCATCTGAGAGGAGTGTGACTCAAGTGAACAACCTTTACCTTTCTCCATGTTCTCGACGTCCTTCTTTAGCGGCGCGGGAGAGGCAGCACCTTGGCTTTGATCACCTGAAAACATAAAGCGACATAATTTCAGATTTTTGTCCCACACATGTCATTCTTAATATCAGACAGAAGTTACAGTATATCAGCTACTTTTGGCACCGAGAGTAGGACCGATTCCCCGTCTGTCTTTTTGCATTACTTATTGCATCTTTAGTATGAGCACTGTAATTCACTCTTCGGCCTCTAGGTGTCAGTATAAGTTTGTTTGTGGCAACAATGTGATGGCACTGGTAGATGGAGACCTTTACTGCACTTACTCCCTCTCTGACATCAGTCTCTTCTTGATGTCAGATCATATTGCTTTCTATTAAGAAAACAAAAGAACACTACTTGCGCTCAGAAATTAGAGTAAATCGATTTTGCAGCTCGTAAAACTGAACACTAAACGTTTAAAAGGCCATTCCACCAATTTTGCTAAAAAAAATAAAATAGCAAGCTTGCAGGTTGCTCTCAAACTGTTGCATTATAATGTCAGCAAGGTGATTTTTTTTGGGCAGGTGAATTGCTTTGACCATTATCAGCTGGCTATGAAAGCTGCATGATGATAGAGCAACCGTAAATGAATGTAAAACAGCATTATTATGCAGCATTTCATATTATGTTTATTATGTCTGTGTAAGCTTTGTTACTGCTGGAGGCAATCTACTTGTTGCTTTAACACTTCACCATCTTCCATTCTTTTTTTTTTTTACTAACATCTTCATCACATGCTGTTTTCAAATTTACCACTTTGAAAGTTTCTATATTGTTCTCTGTGTGTGTGTGTGCGTGTGTGTGTGTGTGTGTGTACGTGTGTGTCTGCGCTAACGTCTGAATTGTGACAATGAGGCATCGTGCGCCTTAAATGAAGCGATCCAGCAAACTCGATATGTATATTCTCCTCCAGTCATTTCATATCCCGGCTCCTTAAGCCTCCCCATGCTTCTCTCTCTCTCATTTAGAGCAGAGAGAGCAGCTCTCTCCTCTCCTCTTCCTCTCTCCTTTTCCTTCTCCTCTCTCTGTCTCATTTGACAAGCAAATTTGCAGACAGTGCCCGAGGATAACAACCTCGTTTGACAGTCAATTAACCGTGAATAGTCAAAGCCAAGGCGGTTTGCATTACATAAATGGAAAATTAGATTATTTTTTCTCCCTAGAAACAGAGGGAGAGTTTAAAGACAGTGGAGAGGGGGGGTTAGGGAGGGGGGGACTCGGAGGAATCAGGCCTTCTAATCACGTAGAGCTTCCCACCGCCCAGGGAGACGTTTGGCAATCAGGGGAAAGGTGGTCTCATTTAATTTGTTTCGTGTAATTTTTCGAAATACATTATACATTATGCGCAGGGATCATTACGGTGTGTGTGTGTAGAGGTTGAGGGAGTGTGTGTGTGTGTGTGTGTGGGGGGGCAGATATAAATGTTGGCACAGATGTCATAAAGCACTTTTAATGTCTTCCTGACAGATATAAAAAGGCAATAAGCTGTGATCTTTTTCAAACGGGAAAGGGTTTTTTTTTTTTTTTTTTGCGCTGAGGAGGGGGAAAAAAAAAGGCAATTATGTCGGCGGCGATATGGGTCTAGGATGGAGATTGCCAGCGCGGCTGCTTATCTCTGAGCTGATGTTTTCTTGTTGAACTATAACGGCCCCCCTAAGAGTAACAGCCCCGGCGACAGCGGCCCGCTAAAGAGAGCAGCTGTGGCAGAAGCGGCAGGCAGAAGCGGGCTTTTCACCACCGCTGTTTCATCTCTGTGTATTTATATGAATCCCTTAACTCACGTCTGAGAGGAGGGAGAGGAAGAGGAGGTGGATGAAGCTGGAGATTGAGGAGCTTTTCTCTGCACTTGCTTTAAGTATTTTGAGTCTCTTTTGTGTAATAAGAAGAAATGTAACTTATGGATATAAAGTTTTTTGAATCTGAATTCTTTGTTTTTTTGTATGAATATTTTTACATGGTGCATCAACCACACTAGTGTGTGTGCTGAATTACAACAGGTACTGCTGCTTATGATGCCATTATATAATACACATTTTCTAAAACAATTTTTGATTTACCTTCAATCGTACTCCTGGCTCTGTAGTTGTAATTTGCAACTTCCATTAAACTTCCAAATATTAATTGTGTTTTTTTTATTATTATTTTATTTCCCCATGTAAATGTTTCATCATGATTAAATCTGAAGTTTTATGAAGACCTCAGATTTGCTCTTCCATGTGAGATTGAAATTACACTAGAGTACAGCCAAATGCATAAATTAAATTAACCTTGCTGTCCTAATAATTCTACTTTTGGGAGTACCTAACACGTAATTTTAAAAATAAATTCTGTATTTTCTTCATTGATTAAGTTGGTGTTTTACCATCTACAGAAAAAAAAAAAAAAAAAAAAGAAAAATTTGTACCTGAGCTTTCCCTCCAGTAGTCGGGCGCTGACGTCTCACTCTCCGGCACAAAGAAACTATTCTGCTCTTTGTTTTCGTCTGAGAGCAAATGAGACCGAGAAAGAGGGACAGACAGGAAGAGAGAGTTTCAGTAAGGCCCATTGGTTGAGCTGGTTATCCGGACACATGGAGATAACTAAGTGTGCGCATGGTGTGAGTCCTTTGTGTGTACTATGTGGGCCGTGTGAGCACACCACCACAAAACACACATACACACACACACACACAAGGCATTTTGTTCAGCGAAAGGGTCAGAGTGGGAGATGAGAGGAGCAAATGAAACGTCACAGGAATATGAGCCTCGCGGGGACACAGAGGCACTATAAAACCACTCACTCAGACACTAAATGAAACAAAGACGCTATAATACAACCGACTCAGACGTCTGATAGTGTGTAACAGTTTGCTGAAATAGATTGTGTGATGCTATTTGATGAAACAGTGTAAAAAGCTGTGCAAACATTTGATGAAACCAACACATTGTAAAAACAACTGTAGGGTGAAAGATGTCGTGAGCACCCCCATGCAAACAGCAGAGCATGCAAAGTGTTTTTTTTTTGTAGATTATACAGTATATATATATGAAAGAGAAACTGTACTTTTGGTTCTGCAAATGTTAAATAGTGTATTTTAAGTTTTAAGAGAACAGCATTTTTACAGTTTAAAAAAGTGAGTTGCATAAAACTGATTTTATTTGACATTTAATGCGAGCAACAGTATCATGTAAAACTATTTCTGATCTTATCTTTATCTAATGCGTAATCTGAACAGAAAAAAGGTTTTAAAACAAAAGATTAAAATGTCTGTGCTCACCAGAAATGCTGGAGTTGTCTTTGGTTGCGTACACAGGTAGTCCTTCGTCTCTGTTTTTGTGAACCTGAAAAACAAAATATAATATCGCTTAGAATTTCCTGTAATATGCATCATATAGTTCAATTACAACAGAGCACAACATAATGGCTTTGTAATTCTGATTCTAATTGTTTCTATCTACATGGTTTTTATTTTTTATTCTAAGTACCTGCTATAATTTCTTTTATTAATCTGGATTTTGTTTTTGTGTAAAATGTAACTCATTACTTGAGCAAATGTAATGTCCCTGGTTGGCGCTCTGCTTTTTATCAGTCAATGGTAGCATTCACTCGTAATGATCCAATTTGGAGTACATGGTTAAACCCTTTTTTTTCCCCCTCTCCCTCTCTGAAATCAGTCAGGTGTATTTGCAGTATGTTACTCAATGGATGATTTAACTCTGATCTGGTTTAAAATGCTCCTCATAACTCTAACCCCCCCCCCCCCACCCCTCCTCCTCCTCCTCCTCTCTCTCTCTCTCTCAGAGGCCTGGTTAATGTGGGAGTCGACAGGTTAAAGATTAGAGCTGCCCTAACAGGCTGGGGTGACAGAGGGAGAACAAACACACCGTGGCCATTAAACAATCCACATCTGGGCCTATTAGCCAGGATCAGAGTGGGGTGACTGTTTCAATTTCTACAGGGAGAAACCAGCCTATCAATCTGCTTATGCAGATCACATCACTGCCTGACTGCAGCACCATTTAAATAATAATTAGCTAAAGTGGCCTGGGGGGATATTTACGTTTTTGTAAGCTGGGTCTTCTCGGTGAGGCGGGGTGGAGCTGGAGAGAGGCGGGCTGGCAGTAGGAGAGACAGGCGGGCTGGGGGACTCCTGCTGGATGGGGTCCGAGGAGGAGGGAGGGGAGGTGCTGGTGTACACGGCGCCACTCCCTCTCTCCTTCCCCCGCTCCTCTCTGTGACTGTCGCTCAGCGCAGGGAGGTACAGGTTGGTTTGAGTCTGTGGCGGCCTGTTTGTGAAGCTTCCCTCCTCGTCCTCGTCCTCCTGTTTCGACGACTCCACGTCCACCTCCCCCTCCTCCTCGCTCTCCACTCCCTCCACCTCTCCGTCGCCTCCGCTGTCGCTTCCGTAACTACAGCTGCTGCTGGGTGACAGCCGCTGGTGGTGGTCCGACCTGGTGACCACAACCCCAAAGTCCTCGTCTGTCGCCCCGGCGACTCCTCCTCCGCCGTTGCTGTGGAGCTTGGCGATGCTCTCGGCATCCTTAATGACGGGTCGGAAGGCCGAGCCGTAGCTCGGCTTCCTGGCTTGCAGGGTCGGGGGGTCCAGGAGTTTGAGCCAGCCCTCTGACGTCACGGGACGAAGGTCAGGGGTCACTGTCGTGCACTCTGGGTCAAACAGCCCGGATCTGGGTGTGGTAGTCCCGCTGCCTGGGGCCATGGTTGCGCTGACACTATTTCCGTTGCCGGCTACAGCTCCGGGCTCGCCAGGGTCTGAGAGATCTAAAAAGGCCTGCCTGAGAGAGGGGTTGTCTGCCAGGGAGGAGAGGGCACTGGGCTGAGGCTGGAGGTAGGTGGGGACGGGGATTCCTCCGGCTGCTCTCGGTGGCCAAAACATGCAGAAAGGAGGATAAAAAGTGTCTTTGCGTCCAGGCCATAAAAGGCCAGACAACCCTGCTCCTTTCTGCGCACCTGAAACATCACCGTCATCTTTTTTCTGCTGGCAGAGGCCGAATGTCGGGAAGGGGTAAGGCGAGGGGAAGAGCGACGTGGGAGGGAACTTCTGCAGCATGCCGAAGCCTTTGCTCGGGACAGGGATGACAGGGTAGCTACGCGGTGCCTTACGGGGAGACAGACTGCCTCCATCCAGATCATCGTCATCTTCAAAGCGGGCTCTTTTCTGAGCACCTAGGTCCGGCCCCATCATGTGAGGCACTACCGAACCTTGGAGACTCTTCATGTGACCCATGGAGGGGCAATGGGATGAGGAGGGCAGCGCTCTCTTCCGGCTGCCTCCGTTGAACATAGCTTTGACGTCTTCCCATGCGAAGGCTAACTCATCGGGTGGGTGCTTGTCAGAGAGTTTGAGGTGTCGTCGCCAGGAGTTAAAGTTGGCAGCGTCGGGCTGGGTGTACTTGGCGTCTGGTGTGCGGTGGGAATGGAAAATGAACTTATTTGGGGAGAAGTACATGTTGCACAAAGAGCACTTGATGCATTTGGCCCTGGAGCTGTTGTAGCGTGCCGGGATGAAGTTACCACGGCAACCCCAGGCGCACTCGTGTGTCACATCGAAGGCAAAGTTGTCGGGCAGCTTTGGCGGAGCGTTCTCTCCCAGGAAGGACTTGCAGAGGCGCTCGGCTTCACGCTTGGTGATCATGCCACAGCGGCGTGACGAGATGGGCATGGCGCCGGCCCGGCGAAGAATCTCCAGCTGAACCGGAGTGCACTGGACACAGGTGATGCCCAGCGCCACGCGGCGATTATGAATCTCATTGTAACTGTAGTTCTTGAGGAGTGTGTTGGAAATCTGCGCCAGGCAAAGTCTCTCGTTGTGATCAATGACCAGCGACACGATGGGAACCCCGTATAGGATGACCTGGCCGACCTGGTTTGGCTTGAGGGGCGAGGAGGAAGAGGATGGAGAGGGGGAGGATAAGGAAGAGGATGAGGAGTGGTGATGGGCGGGCCTGGGTGGTGTCAGGGGTTCCTGCTGGTAGGGGCCTGATGAGCTCGTCATTATGATGTCATTAGTGCTCGAAAGATGGGTCTTGTCCATACTTGGAGGAAAACTGTAGAACGACCTGCATGAAAAAGAGAAAGAAAAAAAGATCCACATGTTGATTTTTTTTCACCATAAAAATCCTCTTGATAAAGTTCACACACACGCACACACACACTCGTCCTGTCTCTCTGTATTATACATAATATGAAACAGCTAGATAATTACTTATAATATACAATAATTTTACCATGTAGTTGTGCACAGAAATATGTCAATGTGTGGAATATGTAAAATAAAAAAAAAATACTGAATATTATTTTAAATGAAATGCATTTAAATTAAATGTATTTGTTACTCAATTTATAGGCAAATACCTAATTTCTTTTTTTTTTATTTAATCTAATTATTCTTTTAAGGAACTGGCTAAATTGGAAATACTTCACTAACATCCCTATAAAATAAAAAAAATAAAAATGTTTTGCCATCTGAACTACTCATACACAGTATGAGTACAGAAAACGTATAAACTGAATTTAGATACTGAATTAATATTTCTCTGTGAAGTACAAATATTTTCATGTAGTTCCTCTTCATTTAAAAAAAAAAAAAAAAAAAAACAACTCAGGAACATCAGTAAATTAATTTATTTTTCCAAAAATAATATAGCCTACGTAGTATTTTACAGATCTCTATTCATGGCTCTAAAGTAATGAGTGTGTTTGTCTGCGTGTGAACAAACTATGAATGGATAACACACTCTTAACATAACGGTTACAATGAAAGTGCATTATCCATATTTCCACCCAAGCGTATAGGCACAAATTAATGCCTAAACTTTGTGTTTTGAAATATTAAAATATCTTTTATACCTAGAAAACGGTTTAACCTAAATAGTTCATCCTTGACCACCAGTGTTAGATAAAAGGAAACACACACAGGTGGAAATGTTTTGCCTACAGTTCTGTTAAACTATTATGTCAACCTCATTTTCCTATGAGAAAGTCGGCTGTGGAAAGTTGGTGGTGTCACATTCAGGTATGTCACACTGTCTAGACTAAATGTTGCATCCCTGAACCTTTTTTAAAGTCTTTCTATTTATTTAGATTTATTTTAAAAAGCATTATCATGTAAATGGCAACAAGGAAATTCACTGTGAAGAGAAAGTATGTATAACTGGAAATGTTCATGTGCCGGGTTGACATCAAAATGAATTGTGCCATTGTTTAAACAAATATTTTGAATGCAATACAAAGCACAATTTTTTAACTTCATATTAAATGTCTGTTTAGTGGTGAATAAGTTATATTACTTGGGTTTCATTTCATAAAGATGGAAACTCCTGAATTTCTTTTTGAAATTGTCATCTTACCTAAAACACACTGATATTAAACTATTTCTGTGCATCACATTTGGGATATTTTTTAAGAGCAAAAAACACATACACTGCAGAAAATAAACAGAGAAATGGGTTTCCATTTTTTCCCAATAATTTCAGGAACTGTTTCTTTGAACAAATACATTGCTAAAACATTCAAGACCAATTATTTGCACAAATTGCATTCAAGATAACATTACTATAATTAAAACCACACAATACTGAAACATAGGTGTTTAAATTAAACAATTTGAATTGGGACAAATTATTACAGCGGATTATCGTCTGGGCCGAACAACAAGAGAAGAGTAACGCAAGGGTTAATAAACCAATTAAGCAATTAATACTAACTCAAGAGTTCAGTTTAGCTTCAAATTACACAATATATTTCAATATTTACATTAGTATAATTTCAGTTCAGCCCAAATTTAATTTCTAGCAAACTAACAGGCCTTTATTAACGCTTGGAAGTTAGTCAGGCATCATGTTTATCCATGACACAATATAAAAAGCTGAGGTTTGTAAAAAAAAAAAAAATGCGATGGTAATAATATTCATATAATAATAACCTAGTAATAATAATAGCCTAATAATAATAATAATAACAATAATAATAATAATAATAATAATAATAATAGCAGCCTAATTTATTTATTGACGGACTGCACACACTATGTTCACCCATTCACTCTGTATCTTTTATATGTCTATTATTGTTTTTATAATTTTTGTATACCTTTACCTCTCCTGTGTTTCACTCTGTTTGCTGATGTTGCTGAACTGCACTGAACTGAACTAATATGCCACTGGCCCACAGTAATGTTAATGCAACGGAATGTGAAAAATCGACACACATCTTCAAGCAATTTCTTCTTTAAATCATTTTTAAAGCCTGTTTTCCCACACAGTCCCACACATGTTTTCCTTTAGTATGCAGCATGCAACATTTTTAGCCAACTTTACAGGAACAATAATGTGTCGCGGTCCTTACCTCTGACTCCCGAGAATAGACTGCCGAGAAAACGATCAGAAAATATCCCCCAGTCACGAGAGGAATCGATGTATCCTGCACATCTGTAAAGAACTCATGTTTAGAATAAACAGAATATGGAACACTGAGTTGTATCCGTGGAAACGCTGGATGGAAGCGGTGCCGGTTTTCGTCTCCAACTGTCGGAGAGTGTGCTGCTCTGCTCTGTGAGATGTGAGTAAACTGCGGCGCTCGCACCGGCTTTATTCGCTTTTCAAGAGACACCACGCGCCGTCCTAATCTCTCTCTCTCTCTCTCTCTCTCTCTCTCTCTAGCTCACTCTCTCGACCACGCACCTGCCTCGTGTTTGATTGGCGTGTAGCGCGAGCTCAGCCCACCTATCCAGGACACACACACACACACATTGGCTACACTTTGACACACACACTTTATTCCTCCTCCTCTTCCTCTCCTTGTGCGTCCCCGTCCAGCAGCCAAAAATTACGTGTGGTCTCTGCTAAAGTGCCACTCAAATGCTGGAAAAGTCAAACTAAACTATAGACTCACTTTCGCGCGTGCAGGAGATGATGACACCCCTCCAAACCCGCCCAAAAAAAAAAAAAATCCCAGAGGATGAAACTCTAAATAGTCTCCTGCACTATCATGAATCCAGCATACTAATTTACGCACTATATTAGTGACTTAATGAATATTAATTTTAAATTAATTGACACAAAGCCTCTACAACCAGTCATAACTACAGAACAAGCCATCAGATGGGAGTCTGCTGGTGGACTGTGCATGCTTGAGGGAAACCCTAGTGTAAACCCTAGAATAAACCCTAGTGTAAACCCTAGAATAAACCCTAGAATAAACCCTGGAATACACCCTAGAATAAACCACTAGAATAAACCCTAGAATAAATCCCAGAATAAACCCTAGAATAAACCCCAGAATAAACCTTAGAATAAACCCTAGAATAAACCTTAGAATAAACCCCGGAATAAACCCCGGAATAAACCCTGGAGTAAACCCTAGAATAAACAAGTAAGTAAGGAGTGTGACTTTACCCCTGAGATGCAAATTAATTACCAACAAACTGCTGACATGCACCAGCAGAAGAGCTTGGCTTGGCATCGTGGCTTTTAAACACAGACACAGTGTGGAGCAAAAACATTAACCTGATCGTATAGGGGCCCAAGAAAGTAAAAAAAAAAATAAAGGCTGAGACAGCAGACAGACAGGCAGGCGGATCAGAATCATGTCTGTCAGTATACAGCTGATTCTCAAGGCTTTTTTTGAAATAGGACTCTCCATGCATGTGCAGGTTGTTCCCAGGAGATAAAAAAGCAGCAGGAAGCGGCCTATATCATCTGTTGTAATTGAGGGTCAGAGGAGCTCCCAGCTAAGCGCCCAGTGTGCTACAATTTATCTGAAGAAGGCCCTCAAAAATTGCAGTGTAAGATTTCATTTAACATTCCCTCATGAGTATAGGGTTGTGCTTTGGCAAGAATCTGGCGATACGATACGTATCATGATACAGGGGTTAGGATATAATATATTGCGATATTGTAAGTAAGGCGATATATTACAATTTTTTTAAATTTAATTTTAGGAAAATTGTCCTATAAAAAACACACCGCCATATGCATAAAATCAGAAACACTTTTTTTTATACAATCAGAACAGTGGGATCTGCATTTGCATTTATAACAGTCCCTGTAACATCATACTTTGAGAGGGCACACACACTGAGAGGGCGCATCTCTTTGCAAATTAAATAAAGTATTGAGTGAGTTAATCTTTGCATGAAAACTATTAAAGAAAAAATTTGTTTTTGAGAATCGATACAGTATCGCAAAACATAATATCCCGATATTTGATTTTTTCTCTCGATATTTTCTTACACCCCTTACTCATGAGGGCTCAGGACTTCCTAGCTACACCCCTGCTCCAACGCTTGCATGCTGCTCCTGTTGCTGCTCAATTACTTCTTCCACTAAAAATATGCAGGCAAATTACAGATATGAAGGCGCAGACCTAAATGTGAAGTCTGTAACCCAGATATCAAGCTGCCTCGTGTAGTCATCATCAGGAAACGTCTGAGAGGATGCAAGACAGGATCTCATTTAACTCTGCAATGGGGGATGCAAGAAGGAGTGTTGTCCCAAATACTGACCGTCCTCGTTAATTAAAGCAACTTAATGAAGTTGTTTTTCAGGACAAATTCTTTTTGTGGCCTGTGTTTCATGTCTGGGAAGTATAAAAAGAACTTTATGCCTGCAATGGCTGATCAAATGGGATGCCATGCAGTTTCACAAATGCAAGCATGTCAAACATAACACAGGTAGTCCATCTTGTTGCTAAATAATAATTAATGTGCTGCTAAGGAGATGTAAATCCAGAGTGCAGATGGTAATTTTGAATGGGTTATGTATGGTTAATTGTGATGTGTTTTGTTTTTTGTCTGATGGGTCTTACTTGTCTGTTTGTCTATGGTAACAGTATGTCTATTGTATGTGTAAGTTTTCTCAAACTGAGCTGCCTATGGATGCAAAATGAATTTCAGTGTAAACTGACAATAAAGTTGCATCGTATCGTATTTGTGCTGCAACCTATGCAGTTTAAAATGAACTATATAAAGAGGAGGATTGTTGGCATATGGACCATTGGTACAAACAGACACTTCTCATGACCTGTAGAGAAGGTTTGAGGTTAGAATAACTTTGCATGATTGGTTATTGAGGCATAAAGGACCTGTATGCATTCAGATTAAAGGTGAAATAGATATTTACCATGGGGGCCAAGACAAGACAAGCAGGAATGCAATGAAGCAGCTGCTATAAGTTTTATTTCAGTAGCACATCAGTCTGTAAGCTCTACATAAAAAATAATACGGATTCCGTCAGTCAAAGCTGCCTTGTTACCATTATGGGCCATTTTTTTTTTTTTTTTTTTTACACTTTTGTGAGTAATTTGACTTTAATGTAAGTGTTCTGCAGTCATTTTAACCCGAACCTCGATCTTTTCCTAAACCTAACCAAATTGTTTCCTGTAAATACGGAAGTTTATTTTGAAAAGACTGTATGCATGTAATTATCAACACATGTTGCTGGACATTTGTCTTTAATGTAAGTGTGTCAGAACCTCCTTTTCTAAATATTTGTTCTAAAGTATTTATAAAAAGTGAAACTCACAAAAACACTGCAATTTAAGAAAAAAACATTTGATCCAACTTTGTTTCTTTTTTTTATTGTTTTAAAAAACGTGTCTAATGGATTCTCAATCTGGTTAAAAGGCTGTTGGATTATTGAGACTGGCTGTAATTTATTCCCACCCAATCTTTTCTCAATAGCATCTTGATAAACATGACAGGGTCACTCTTAAATCTGTGCGTGTGTGTGTGTGTGCGTAAAAGCGCCACAGCAGAGAGCGCGAGCCCCATCTGCTCCTTTTCAAACCAATTTAGGTTGTCACCGCGCGTGCTTTTGTCTCGCGGACGGACGCCACGGGAACACTATATAGCTGCGATGGGACACGAGGGGGCGGGAGGGGGTGGGGGCCGCGGGCGCGAGCCACGCACCGATTGAAACGAGTGACGTCACAATAGAGAGATGAGAGGAAATAATAGGATTTAAAAAAAACAGGTAGCTTTAAAAGGTTATAATTAATAATTTGATGTGAGGGAAATTATGTATATAACGCAATGTTTTATAAAGACGTTGAGACAGTGTTGAGTTTACTGATTTTCATAGTATTTTTTTGTCCTGTCAATCAGTAAAGGTTAGTAACTTAAAGTTCAACATTTAGTCGATTTTTTTAAATGTTTTTTATCCATATTTGGACATTTATTTGCAGACTTATGTTGTAATGGGCGAAAGTATAAAATGTGTTTTAGAAATTGATTTATATTTTATTTGTTTGCCGGGAAGCTTTGACATTTCTATTATAATAATCAAAATCTAATAGACTATGTTTATGGCTATACTGGTATTTTTAATAAAATAATTTATTGGTGATTTCCATGTATTTTTAAACAACAATAATATTTTTTTTTTTATTTGAAAGAGCATAATGATGCACAACTTTCTTTCTCTCTCTCCCTGAGAAAGATGTCTCTGACATGTTATCAAAAGCGGAGCATGTCTAAACCATGGGAAGCAGGAAGAAAAAAAGGCTTATTGGAATACAATAGCGCTATTAGGCCCCTTTGGAATACATTTCACTTTTTTTTTTTTCTTCATAATGCATTAGCCCGTCGCCCTACTGAGAAATTAATCATGCGTTTAAAAAAAGAATTGCTTGTGTGACCTCGAAGGGTCAAAGCAGGGAGAAAGAGGGAGAGAGAGCTCAAAACATAATAAATTAAGAGCTACAACACTAAGTGAGCTTGAGACATTTAACATGAAATCTGTCAATAAATGAAACATGCCCCAGGTGAGTGATTACCATATTGAAATGCATCACCTCCTTTTCTCAAAACGCACTGGAGCCATTTCATTTTTATCATTCAATTATTTTACAAAATAAAATGATGATAAAATAATATAAAATTATTTAAATGTTTTACAACTGGGTTTTTTTCCGAATTGTTCAGATTATTTATTTATTTAAATTTAGACAATAATAAAAAAAAATCACAAATCGGTATTTAACCATGTGCCAAATATCCAATCCTGTAACAACCCACCATCAGTGCCTTTTTTATTAATTTATTGTGGATTTAAAAGGCAGATGTAGGCTACAATATGGTGCACATGCAGTCGCCCTGCATGCTCCAGTTTTAATCCTTACTTAACGCCGCACGTCTTTTTACTGAATGGCAGTCTTCTGTTCATCTGCAGCCAAGATTTACTGCGCATTACAATTAACACGCGTCTTAAATAAATTGGAGAAAAAATAATAATGATGATTATTGATGTTGTTTTGATGTTGATGAAGAAGAGGATTGTGGATTTGGACAGTTGTGCGCGTGCTTGTGCGCGTTCACCTATGCCACCCTGCTGCGCGCATCACTCTCTCCTGTTATATCTGTTTTATTGCAGTATCAATAATGCTATTCCTTGGTCTATTCACAGTATCAAATATACACACTTATAACAGAATATTATGAGGCATATTGCCTCCTTAAGCATATTTAAAGCAATGCTCTACAAAATAAAATAAAAAAAAAACATTATTTTTTCCAGTATTATAACATTTTGGTCCAATTTTGGTTTTCTTTCTAATATTATTATAAATGTTACAAGCACACACAGCAATAATGCTATTTTTGGTTCAAAGTAGTCTCTATGAAATACACGCTTAAGTGTAATGAGCTACTCTATAAAATAAAATAAAAAAATCTTCTTTTTTCCAGTATTATAACATTTTTGGTCCAATTATTTTTCTTATTATAAATGTTACAAGCACACACACAGTATATGTGTAATATCCATATCACCAGTAAGGGTGGGCATGTATAGAGCCATCCGTTCTAATTAAGCTTTTTATTTGTCATGTTTCTATTTTTTACAGTGTTCCCATAATATACACCAAGAGAGACTGTGCCACTGTGAGCGATGCTCAGTTTGTTATAGACGTGAGCTCGCCTGAGGCGGTTGTACCAATTAGCACGGCAGACCAACCACTAAAGATTCCCATATTTCACAGAAGATCTGGAACATTAGCCAGTGAGTGAGTTATTGAAAAAAAAAAAAAATAATATTTTAGAAAAACACATGATGCAATGCTCAGAGAAGCTGAGTGTCTTTATCAAGCAGAAATGCACAATAGGCCTTAAATCCTGCTGTAATTGAATACATAGGCCCCATAGGATTTCATTCATTATTTCTTGTGTGTTTATTGCTTTTTTTTTTTCAAGAGAAAATAATCATTTTTTCCCCCTTTAAGTTTCTGCATAATAATTAATTTGACCATAATGTAATGACTTATAGGGAGGCCAAAAATTAAAGCCCCTTTTTGTGTTTTTTTAATCCCTCTAATGACTTCCAAATCCAGATAGCAGATCAGATTTTTTTGTTTGATGTGAGCCATTTGTGCAGGGGTGTGAGTGCTTGTGTGTGTGTGTTACTGTTTCCTATCCAACTATAAAAGAAGTGGAGTAGGCGTTGCATAATGACGACACACAAGATAAAAATGAGTGAATAAGTAAAAATGTTTTTTGAGAAGAAGCACAAAATAATAAAAACTGGAGCAGTTTGGAAAGACAATAAATCACTACAGGAATCACTAAAAGAAATATAAAACCATACAATAGATAATGGAGAACTTAACTGTAAGTCCCTTTAGGAATATTATAAAAGTCCTATCATGATACTGTATCATGGGCTTTAGATCAGACACAGACTGATTGCAAGTTAATGCGAGAGTATAGATTAAAAACCCTGTAGTTTTCAATTCACATGCTCCAAATCTCTAACTCCAGAGATGTTTGGGTTTCGGTATAGAAGCATGTCTGCAACAAAATACCCTTGCAGTGTTTCGGACAAACCACCTTCCTCAATTTAATTAAATTGACTCCACTTTAATATGGACAAAATCTTCCTCCGAGACAGTAATGTAGTTGGTCTCTGCACACACTTGTAAACAGAGCAGACCGGTAAAACGCATTGCAATGTGTTGAAGCATATTCTTAAATTAACAATATTAGTATTGTTCTTATGCAGACATTTAAATCCCCATATTAATTCATATCTTTATAAAATATTTGAGTGTTCAGCATTTTTCTACAGATGCAAATAGAGGGGTCAAAGGTCAAAAACAACAACCAGTCCGACAATAAATATACTGTATATCCATATAATACAGCAGGCTGTTCTCATACACCGTTCGTATAGCTAAAACCTACGAAAAGTAATACTCTATCATTCATATATATCCCACAAAATCAATTTGTAAGTATTCTGAAGTTTAATCTTCCACTTCCACAGTCATTTTAACCCGAATCTCAATCTTTTCCTAAACCTAACCAAGTTGTTTCCTGTAAATACGGAAGTTTATTTTGAAAAGACTGTATGCATGTTATTATTAACACATGTTGCTGGACATTTGTCACGTATTGACAATGCACAAAAAATTAGGACTTTTCGGAAACTATACAAACCGTTGTATGAGGATACGTTGTGTACAGTTATAGGAAGTTATACTGTGTATCATTATATTTAGCAAGTCTATTGTACTTTGTAGTGGTTTTGCTCCTTTAATATTCCTATAATACACAAGCAATATGATGTTTATGTCTATACCGTATTGTTTTAATATCCTTATAGTATAATTTTCCCATGATCACTTTGATTTTTCTTTTCCCTGTTCACCATGGCATAACCGTGGCTTTATTCCACGAGTGACTTTTGTACAGGACACCTGCCGTATACATTCAGAGCTTTCTGGGGAGAGATGCAACTTTACTTACTGAACGATCCGCTTTCGTAATTAAAGGCTTGCTTGGCTTTTAATGACCCCTGAACACAAGCAAACTTGTGGAAGTTATTCTAAGTGGAATGAGTAATGAGACGTTAACGGTGAACACTGAGCTGAAGCCAATTAGCTCCGGTAGCAGACAGACTGCTGGGCGCTATGGCGCGCTTTAAAGGCAAGGAGAGTGCCTGCAAGGTCAGAGGGGTCTGGGTACAGGGTGTGTGTGTGTGTGTGTGTGTGTGTGTGTGAGGAGAGCACACAGCATGCCTGAAGTTGTTTGAAATATGCAAACATTCAACATAATAAAGGATTTTCTTTTGTAGGAAGTAATAATATTTTCTCTGATTCTCATGAAACTCTTCCAAAACACATTTTTTAAAGCATGTCTTACAAAAGTGAGTATATAGGGAAGGTGGTGAAGCTTTATATCTACTAATTTGAGAGATGAACAACTTAACTACAAAAGCATTACAGATACCAGCTTTGAAATTCGCTCGACACGGCAAACAAGCGAGTAATTAGTTGGCTTTATTTCGTGGTCAAAGTTTCATTAGCGTGTCTTCATAATGGACTTGAGTGCCAAGAGTGTTTTCTATGTTAAGTGGTTGTGGGAAAGCTCTGATTTCAATCCAAGCTGGGATATCTATTAAAAACCTCCAAAATGTTCACACTAGATCAACTGCTTTATGAGTGTATTTGTGACACAAAAGTGTGGAAAAAGTTACTGTACCACTCACACATACAATACCGTTTCTTGCGTCAACCCCCGTACGCCTAATTACGCTTAACAGCACTATACACCACTAAGCATACAACTTATTTTTTTTTTTTTGGATCAGGTTTGGTAAAAAAAAAGGAAGGAAACAAGACAGAGATCACAGGCAAAGCGACACACTGCATAAGACTATTATCTCTCGTCCAAGAGAATCATTCAGTTCTCCGCGGGGTGTCAAAGCGACACATCTCGGCGGGGAGAAGACTAACCGAGATGATCTCACAGTATCACGGCTTAATTTTCTTTACTGGGGAATATTCGGCGGTAATGTAACTTAAATAGGCCATTGTGGAGCAAACTGCATCATTTTATATGGGACATAAAATCATGGAAACTCACCAAAAAGGAAGACTGGCACTTAGGCCTGCACAATGCGTTAAAATGGATTCTGAATGAATTACCACAAATGTCGTCCCATAAGGCCTGTGCTCAGTAGTTTCTCACTTTGTGTGTGTGTGCTCACACATGTGAGAAAGCTTGTTTTTCCAACAAAAAACTTCAACTTCCTTGCTGTTATTAACCTTGTACACCTATGTGAAGAGTTTATAACTTCTACATGATATGAGCACAACAGAGAAGGCATGATTAATGGCATGAAAGCGTCCTTTTCTTCGTGTTGATACATTTACATTTTCACTGGAGCTCAAGTGCAGCAACTGACAGGTAAAGGTTGAGTGTGGTGCTCAAGGGCACATCAGCAGGACTCGTTCTGGCTGCTGCTGTGATTGAACTTGCAACCTGTTGGTTACAGGATGGCCTCAGTTTCAGAATATGACCAATGTGCAATATATGGCCGAAAAGTATGTAGACACTCCTGTTCACGTACTTCTGTGTACTTCTGGTCGGGCGCAGTGGTGGAAGAAGTAGATCCTTTACTTAAGTAAAATACCACACTGTGAAAATACTCCACAACAAGTAAAAAGTCCTGCATTCAAAACCTTACTATAAGTAAAAGTATGTAAGTATTATCAGCAAATGTAAGTATGAAAAGTAAAAGTAGTCATTGTGCAGAAAAAATGGTCCCATGTCAGGGAAGTTTTTTGGATTAATATTACTGCTGCATTAATGTGTATGTTGCATTTTACGATTTTTTACTGCTGTTGTGCTAATTTACTGTTGGGTAGTTTTAGTCTATACAGCAAAGCATCATATTCTATAAGATCAGCATGTGTTTGTAGTGGAGCAAAAGTATAAAGTAGCATACAATGGAAATACTCAAGTAAAGTACAAGTGCCTGGAATTTTTAATTAAGTACAGTATAGTTGAGTAAATGTACTTAGTTACATTCCACCACTGGACGGGCGTTGCTTTTCATTACGCACCATAGTTTCAATCAGCGGTGTTGCAATATACCGGTATTGACAATATCCGTGATATTTAAAAATGACATATTAAATCATGTTAACAATACATAATATTGTGTAAATAATCCAGCGTATATTAAATAATTTTATATATATATACAGTTATGGTTACAGACTCTCTCTCCACCTTTGTACACTCATGAGTGTACTTAATTAAGTTAAAGGTGAATTTGAATTCTAATGTCATTTTAGTGCATGTCCAGCTCTGTGGCAACAGTTTGCGGTTTTAACAAAGTACTGTTCCAAAGCGACAGTGCCCCTGTGCACAAAGCACGGTCCATAAATCAGAAGTTTTTCCGAGGTTGGTGTGGAATAATTTGACTGGTATGCGCAGAGCGATCACATATGGGTGTAATGTTCATGTGTCCACGTACTTTTGGCCATGTAGTTTATATGCACAACACTACACACATGATGCGTCTCGTCTTTCCCCTTTTCCACGTTTCTGACTTGTCTGTCCATCTACCCCGAGTAAACAAGAGCTATGTTAATGTGAACGTTAAGGGCTCTATTAGTGCTGCAGACAGGAAGCGGAACAACCAGGGCTTTTTCTATCCCTCTATTATTAATGAGGACTGGAGGTTAATCTACCGCTTAATCACCAGGCAACATAGAGAGTGATGCAGAGACACAAGGGTGGAGGGTGGAGGGGGGGGTGAATAAAAAAGGAGAGTTGATTTTCTACAGAACTCAAACGAGAGAGAGAAGAAGAGGAAGAGAGGCATCGACCTCATATCAATCAGCATGTGTTTGCCCGCG
Source organism: Sebastiscus tertius (assembly GCA_916701665.1). Classification (NCBI taxonomy): domain Eukaryota; kingdom Metazoa; phylum Chordata; class Actinopteri; order Perciformes; family Sebastidae; genus Sebastiscus; species Sebastiscus tertius. The sequence continues at coordinate 10,738 of CAKAOH010026790.1, read as the reverse complement.
AATGTGGACGTGTAAAAACCTCTGTAATTGTCCCTGTGACGATTAGTTAAAACATGAGATCATCCCATTAGTGCACTGTTGTTGTCCCATACTTTCCTTTTCATACAGTAACTCCCATGTTAGAAACTGGAAACTCTTCCTCTCAAAATATTACATACTATTTCCAATCTGTGCGTCATTCTTTCAGATGTCTTGCTCAGAGAGAAAACTTCTTCACCTTACACAAACTCTACAAATGTTTAAATCTGCTTCTGGTAATGCACCATGAATTTTCAATTACATTATGTTGGTTGTTCTATTGTTGTTCCTTTATACATTGGTCATTCAAAATGGGATAGTTTCTTCTGTTTCGACGTTACGGAGTGGAGAGAAAGAGGAAGATGTGCGAAGATTTCGAGAGGTTGTGACTGGACTACGTATCCTCATACAACGATTTGTATGATACTTTACGAAAAGTTATTCCTCATTTTTCATGCCTTTTCCTGCTAATGTCCAGCAACGTGTGTCAATGTCCGCTCATTACATGCATACGGTCTATAAAATTAACTTCCGTCTTCACAGGAAACAACTTGGTTAGATTTAGGCAACAAAACTGCTTAGTTAGGTTTAGGAAAAGATCGTGGTTTGGGTTAAAACAACTCCGGAAGTGGCGTAACTTAAGTACGGAAGTTACCTGACGAATAAATCAACATTGACACATACACTCATTGGTGTTTTTTGACCCACCCATCCACTCGACCTCCTTCCTACGCGGCTTTTGTTGTTCTTTATGCTTCCATGTTCATGATTACATGGATTACATACAAATTGATTTTGTGGGATATATACATATGAAGAACAGCCTGAACTGGAGGATCTGTGCACACACACCAAAGCCATCAAAGCCCAATGTTAGGTTATTTTTTGGTTGCAAACAAACCATATTACCAGAGATTGCAAGTAGTGAATTATACTATCTACTGCCGTTAAGATTGCAGAGGTAGACATTGATCATTTTAACGCAGTAGCTGAAAGACAGATGATTGGCAGTGTATGAGTCTGTCATATGTATTCTTGCATCATCATGTTTTTCACTATGTCAGGGAATACACGCCTGAGTCCCAGCATGTGTGTGTGTGTGTGTGTGTGTGTGTGTGTGTGTGTGTGTCTGTGTGTGTGTGTATATACCTGGTGTTGGTGTCATCACAGTGTCACATCAGCGTCCCCCCCCCCTGCACTCCAGACACGCTTTAATTGTGTAATCCTGTGATCCGGCTTGTAATCCCTTCAAACATACAATAGTACAATATCAGTGATCTCTGCCAGATTATAGAGTTGATCTCTATTTATTGTGTATATGTTGTTCAAAAAAATAGACAAATTCAACAACAGTTCACTGACACAACGTAACACCTACTAGTAAGACACCATGTAAATGTATTACTACAGTATGTATTTAAAAAAAATGATACATTTAGTTTGGTCATCTATTTTTGACAAATAATAATCAATGTTAACATGAAGGGAACAGAAATATGCTTCTGTTTGGACAAAATAAATCGAAGTAATCCTTCCATTTCATTGTAAAACAAGAATTTAGAAACAAAATAAGGAAAACAATTTGAAATCTGACACCAAACCTGAACAAGAGCAGTCTCCTGGGAAGAACCAGCTCACACGTTTCACTGGCAATTAATGTTCAAACACAAAAAAAAAAAAAAGGCAGCACTTTTATTTTTCAATTATTTGATTTTTAATTATTTGATATTTGTGTTAAATGCAGTTCTGCTCAAGGGCTCGCCATTATAGATAGAGGCTGGCTTTTAAAGAGGGGCCACCGGGCAAAATGGTAAACAACAGAATTAAATGGTAATAATTATTGTTCCAGAAAATAATTATTGTTCAGCTGCCTATCTGCTCTGGTTTTTAAATAACAACACATATTAGCTGTCTTTTTTTCTTGTGTGTTAGTGTGTGTGTGTGTGTGTGTGGGGGAGGGGAGGGGGTGACGTGGCTTAAGTTGAATCACATATGCAGGACACAAACGGGCGCACACAGGAGGCAAACACAATGACACATACGCACATGCAGCTGGAGATTAAAACGCAGCAGGTTTACATAACATATACACATGTTATTTTATCAAATATGTCTTTTTTTTATAACCAAATTAATTACTAAAACTCAGTAAATACATATTTTTATTACTTTCAGTTACTTGCTGATTAGTTTGCCATATTTATTTTCGTTCATATTGGAACAAATTATGGAAATATTTTAGAACAATTCCCACAAATAAAATGTCCTTTTACATAACTCACTGTCATTTCTTTCCACTGAAGTGATTCTCCAAGTATATAGGTAATGACTTTTTCGCAAACAAAACACACTTTGTTTCTTTGACACAACAACTTGTGCTCATCAAAACAGGATCATACGCAGCACATGTGGGTGGATTTTTTACATCTGTATTGTTTTTGATGTGCTAATGCCCCCACATTAAAACTCAGTATCAAAACAGCTTTTATCCTCATTATTGTTGTTATTATTATTCCGCCTGATCTCTCGCTGAATTACTGGTGATCCACTGACGCATAAATACCCTTCTCTACAACACTATGTGAACTAAAGGATTAACAACAGGGCTGATAGAGACACATGCGGGATATGCGACACTGATCTGACGGCGCTAATGATGACAGAAATGTGAGTCTTTATATTGTTTTTGATGGAGATATCCAAATAAGCTTGAGTCACATGTGCAAATTTCATAAACACACGCACAACGCATGCTCCCTGACGTAAGTACATACACAAACACACTGTACCTTTTTAATACATACACAAAGATTAGACGCTACAAGATGTTTTTCATGTCTGTTTTTGGTGGATTAACATTTGCCATTACATTAATGTAATCTATTTTTCACAACCAAATGACAGATGTTATGGATAAAAGAGAGAATAATAATGTTTTTAATGCCAACATTTGGACACCTACTGAGGTTCATTCATATCCAGTACATTATCCTTATATAATTACATGACATAATTTAGAGTTTGATTACATTGTAGAGTGATAATCAGGGCAGTTAAATATCTTTATATGGTACTTTTAATCACAATTCACATTGGCACTGAATCTTAATTTTGAGTTTGAGTAATCAGTGCATCAGCCGCATATAAATGACTTAACACAGTAAAAGGTCTTGCCAACTAGTTACTACATGGTTACCATTCTAAAATTGTCTACAAGTTGACACACACACAATCCCAACTTCCCACTTCAGTACAGACTGAAATATCTCCAACCAGGTATCGCACCAAAGCGTTTAATACGCCAACCTGTCCACCAGAGGATAGCGTGTCAGTGTCATGTTTTGCCTTGTCGAAGGTGTGGCTATTACACCTGTGTATGAAGGTGCAGCCACCAGCAGGTGGCAACAAAAAAAGCACTCACTTAGGTTTAGGCAACAAAACCACTAAATTAGGTTTAGGAAAAACAAATTTCAAAAACAAACTTCAAATAAGTATGTAAACTAAGTAAAATACATACGAAAACAATGTATCATCAGTACGAAAAACACATCACAAATGTCACTAAAAAACACATCCGTAAACGTAACTTACTAAACAAAACACTGATCTCTAATACCAGTCTTCTGGTTGAAAGTCCTGTGTTTGTTGGACCCATTGATAATCCTCTGACTTTTCCTCTGGCGTGACCAGCAAGCCAAAGTTTTCACTTTGTTACAGACACAGTTAATGCAATAGATTGACATCTACCAGATAGATTGTCACAAAATTGAGCACAGACATCCATAGTTCCCTGGCAATGTAACGTTGGTAATCCCTTGGCTTTTCTTCAAGCGCAACCCGCAGCTTGGCACTTTTGGTTCAGAGTGAAATGTCTCAACAACTACTGAATGGAATTGCCATTACATTTGGTACAGATAGGCCTACTGAAGGTAACCTAACCTGCCAGATGGTTTGTTAGACAGAACCATCTGAGAAGCTGGCATTGAAACCGTCTGGAAAAGGGCAGGCCCTTTGAAAAAAAATACTTGACAGGTGATTGGATGAACCACCTGTCAATCAAACTCTTGCTGTAGCCAGTCAGGAGAAGAGCGAAAACATTAGTGAGCTGAACTAAGATGGTGAACCTGATAAATATAATCTGCTCAACATGTAGCATGTTAGCATTGTCACTTTGAGCATGTTAGCATTTAGCTCAAAAGTACAACTTGTCGCTTCTTTCACCATGACATTTAACAAAAAAAAAGGAGGGACTGAAACAACATTCCTGAACGTCAATCCCACCCTCTTTGAAATTGGCTGGAAAATAGTGACTCAGTTTTGAAGGTCGGAGTTCAGTCAGATTGAACTCTACATAGAGAATGAGGAGAGATCTATCTCTTATCTTATCCTCCTCTTTTGAATTGAAAAATCATCAGACTTATCTGGAGAAACCATGACAGCCCACGTTTCTAATGTTCAATCCATTCACAGTACAGGATAATTTCCTCATAATCACACCTGAGTGGAATGTTACGAAGAACTGGATATTTTTGTCCAACACACAACACAGAGAGAAAAAAACATGACATGTTCATTTTAGTTCCAGTTGTCCCGAAATGGCCCTGCTGCCCTGCATTTCACTCTAAAACATGGATTAAAAATCATAGCTGAGAGCATAAATATGTTTGTGTGTTTGGAGTGTGTATTTGGTTTTATCAAATCCCCACTGCATATTACACTTACAGGGGCTCTGTGCGCTAAGTAAGAACCACACAGTGTAAAATTGACAGATGGGGCTATTTGGGTTTCCTTAAGTGCTCAGGGACACTCAACACTTTGGGTGGGTCTCTTGTCATCAGTCGTGATTTACTTATTTTAAAAGAGAGTGTTATCAACTCCCCCGCACCCCCCTCCCCTTCTCCACCCTCACTCACCCTCTCCTCCTCTCTGTGATGAAATTAAGAGCAACATGTTGACTTCTAAATCTAAACATTAAAAACATATGCGGTCCATTAGCATAGTCCCCAGATGTTGCGGCAGTAATCTCAGGCCTTCTGCTGTTCTGATTGGCCCAGAAGTTTAATCATGAGCGCGTTAATGCAGAGCATTAGTAACAATGAAAGTGCTCTGTGCGGGAACAGGAAGTGACACGCAAATACAGACATTTAAAAACAAGGCAAAAATGAGCATGGCTAACATAGTCTAACATGGCTCACTGCTTGACCCCTACTGAAGTAGGGCTAAAGGTTTTGCCCTTTTGGAACTAATGGAATTAGTCTATTGGGCACAATCTAGCTTTTTATTAGCTTACTTTCCTCAAGTCTAGGGTGCCCAACTAGAAGGTACAACTAGACTACACTGACAACCATCATACCAAATTTGAAGCTCCTAAGTTAAACAGTTTCCGAGTTCTGCTCCGGAAACTAAATTGAAGTTGAAAAAAATCACAGTTTTTGGCTAAAATTTCCAAAATTTTGGGCTCCCTTGACTTGTAACCCCCAAAAGGCAAAACTAGACCACACTGTCAACCATCATACCAAATTTGAAGTTCCTAAGTTAAATAGTTTTCGAGTTTTTACAACTTGACCAAAACTTGAAACCAATTCCTGAAGACCCCTCCCCATTTTTCTCTCTTAGATGGTTAGATGGCCAAGCCAACTTGTGTTGTTTCTGGTTCGCTACCTCTACTTCTTCTATTCTGTTTACCGGTCGTACAGCCTAACGTAGCCTAAAAGGGCCAACTTCTGACCAAACGACACTGTAGCCAAGTTTATTCGCTCCAAACTAGTTGATGGAAATGTGCCTTTGTGACATTTCAAAAGTTCGCTTAAAATTCGCTTGACAATTGAATGGAAACACGGCTCGTGTCTGACCTCACTAATGCTCTTCAGGCTAAATGTGAGCAAATCCCAGCAGCCATTTTCCAAAATATGGCGGAAAGCCTGCCCAGAAGGTAGAGCTGCATGGGCGATATGGAGAAAATCAAATATCACAATATTTTTGACCAAATACCTCATTATTGATATTGGGATGGTATTGTAGGGTTGTCCATTGGTGCTTTCACAAAATATTAACACTGAGATTTTTGATAAACAATCATCAGTAATGTGGATATAATGACTAAGTGTAAAAGACAAATAATAGAACAGCTAGAACAGTCTGTCAAGTTCAGATATTTACATCACTTTGTTGTAATGTAAACTTTCAAACCAGGAAAAGACAACACTTATGCTATATCATGATATTGCGATATCTAAAATCTAAAACGATATGTAGTCTCATATCACAACATCAATATAATACCAATATATTGCCCAGCCCTTCCAGCAGGAAGGATGCTGTTATAGCACTTTTGGAATGAGATGATCATCAATTGCATATGGGTGTAATGGGTGTCACGATAAATGCTTGCTTGCTTGCACATACGTGCACAAACATGCCACACACTCAAACATGAGTACAGGAGAGAAATGCAAGGTCATGTGGTGCAAAAAAAATCTTAAGGCGATTTAAAATGGTTATTTTTCAGACACAGTTTTAAGATGATCCTCTGAGTGTCTGATCTCTAAATGAACGCTAACGTTTAAATCCCCCTCGCTCGCTATCTCCCTTTTCGCCTCACCCTCTCTGATCCCAACCTGCTGGTAAACCTCTGAGTTGTATTTGAAACCCAGAGGCCACAAACAAGATATTTAAGTGAAAGTAGATCTTTAAATGTGCTGCTGTCTGCTGACCATTTGGTTGATGTATGCTAGCAGTTTTGAAGCTACGAAGGGAAGCAGCAGACAATTAAAGAGAATTGTAATATCCGTCGTCGTCGCCTCTTTCTCTAATGTTTACGTTCTTATGCAAGACAATTTTCTGTGTCAGCACTCCAATACTTTAATAGCATGGTAGGTTGTTTCAGCAAATCTTTGTATTATTGGTGAAAGTAATTTCTACAGGAACCAAGAAGGCGGTAACCTTGCAGTTCTAAATATAAAAATGTAAAGTACAAGGATTATGCTTAGTTTCTTGCATTTGAGCCACAGTGGAGGCATAATAAACCTCTGAGTTGTATTTGAAACACAAAGGGCATACACTCAGTTTAAGAGCCTTTAAAAGGATGCTGATAGAGTCTCAATGTAGTGATGTTCTGAGCAAGGAAAATATGTGCGCTGGTTAAGCAGAGAAGAGATCTATTAACAGCCTATGGAAAATAAAATATCAAATGAAGATTCCATTGTGTACATTGTAAATAAAAGTAAAAGAAGTCATCCTATAACGAAACATAGTGGACACAAATGTTTAGGTGTGCAGTCAGACTGCCAGCCTGTGAATCCGACAGTCCATTTCAGAGATTTGGGATTAGTTACATATGGCTGTCGTCTCTTAGGCTGATGCAGATCCCACTTTTATAAGCCTCTGAGATGTATTTGAAACATAGAGTTCATCCTCGGCCAAAGGCCACACATATTCCAGAAATGGCAGAGCTTTATTTGACATTTGTACATCCCGTACATCATGCACAGTATACTGTATGAGTAGTGTGGAAATGTAGACTGACATGCAATATTTTCACATCTTTTGAAATCTTGAATCCAGTTAATGTGTTGTTCACTGCATGAATGAATCAAAACCTTATTAATTAAATGACAAAGATTTAATTCCTGATTATTTCTCAGTTGATTAATATATCAACTCATACGTGTACTGAGCAAATATGCCATGGCCTTATCCAGTTCTATTAGCAGAGCAATGGAGTAATGTGATTACTTTTTTACGTTACCATTAAAGTTTATGTGTAATGTAATGTAAGTTGTCTCAGGGCGCTTTTACAAGCCATAGTCCATTTGGCTAGTCCAAATCAAAGTAAAACTGCTACTTTTGGTTTGTTTTCTACTGAGTCTGGTTATGTTTCACAGTGCACAAATTAAAGCGGATTAAATATATACATATAAAAAAAAATATTGATTGGCATGTATGAAGTAGTGATTTTATCTCTTTTGTCTCAAGAGCTGCCACTTCTTTGCAGGGAATCGCAAACATTTTTTTCATTTTGACTTGACACTGATCTACTGTGCGCACAGATCCCTTCTCCAGTTTATCTCGATTGACTTCATAAACATCGCTATTTTTGTGTACTTTAATTCGCATTTAGTGTTCATCTGACCACCTCTCGTAAGCGGTATCGGACCAGTTACTCGGACGATTACTGCGTTCACAACTGCCCAAACAAACTTCACCAGAGTTCGATTAAAACAGACTAAATGTTGTATGTTCTTAGCTGGCTCGCTAATGTTAGCCACAGATACGGTTATAAAACATATGGATGCTGACTTCATTTAAGCTCACAGTCACATAAAGACAGTTTATTAGTGACTAAGAAAAGTGTGTTGCAGGTTACTAAGTTCCTGCTCAACATTTAAAAGGTCATATGTAATTCAAGTCTTTATTTGATGATGGATGAAAAATGTTGGAGTTACGAGGATTTCAACAAGAGGGAAGAGGTAGATTGCGTTTTACAATAATACCGTTCATATAGGTCAAATAGGCATCGAGTCACTTAGCCGCTGTACTGGGTGATCTGTGAACGCTGCGTATTTACCACAGATATCAAATCTCTCTCTTTCTGTCTCTGTACATTAAGACTTTCTGGTATTTACAGCAGCTTTAACATATAGCGTGGCAGCTGCATATTCATGTATAATAGGATCAGAGGTTTGGCCAGTGGCGGATTTCCATGTAAAGACTTAAGGCTAAGTTTTCCTTGACCTTCTGAGATGTAAATAATCTCAGTGAGAGATTCTCTGTTCTTGTAATCGCAGACAACTTATTTTGCACTTTTACATTAGAACAGTAGAAAGTCATGGGAATTATTGGCCCCTGATGTTTCCATTATGGTCTTATTGTTGTGTGACATAGGTTTTCAGGATTAGGATTAAAAACATATGCAGCTCATGTGGTGAAGTCTTATAACATATGTAGACTTCCACACATTGGACCAGGACAAACCATGAATTATGTGTCCTTTCATACTATATTATTTAATTCAATGTAAATCTTCAAAGTAGTATAACAATTTAAAAGCTACAAACACGGGTTCACTGGATTTCTGTTTCAAAAAGTACAAAAAATAAATGAATGGTTCTGTTCAAGGCTTTGGTTTTTGTATTTCAGCACCATGGACAGAGACAAAGTAAAGAGTATTGAGAGAAAGGTATTTGAGAGACAAAAAAAAAAACAACAACATAGGAATAACCTGAAAAAGTCCAAAAAAGGTCAGAACTGGTAAATCGAGAGCTTCACCACGACAGTGATCCACATGTCAGTCCCATGCACCATCTCACCCTCACTAGTGAACAATACTTGAACTACTACAACTCGATTGAGTACCAATGGAGTACCAAGCCCTGAGCTGCCCAACCATCCCAGGACACATAGGAGGTTACAGTTGTAGGGTTTCCCCCAGTGAATTTGTTAGTAAACGTCCAGTCTAACTTCAACTCGACACATCACCAACTGGTGAACAACCAACAAATCAGTACCTGATTTTGACTGCCTGGGTGGTTTGGGTCTATTTTCCCCAACTTGCAAAAATTCAGAAGGTGTGACTAGAGATTCTGTTCTTGGAGATAATAAACAGAATTGGTGACCAGAGGGCAACCTTGCCATGACCACAACAAACAGGACTTATTGATAAGCTTTCACTGCCATTCGAGCTCTCAATCTAGCCCACTGCCCACTCTGAAATGGACAGAGGGCAGTCCCTACTCAGGAGTTTGGTTCCAGAAGCAGTACAGAGCATAAAGGTGAGCTCAACTATACCTAGCTAGAACTGCTCCATCTCATTAGCTCCAGCTCTCTGCCAGGGAGGTGCCATTCGACATGACAAGAAACTCCAAGGCCCACTGCCACCCATTTGGCAATGTACCAGACTCCTACACTGAACATCATAGGTGGTGGGCCCACAAGACATCCTAGTTTGGACGAGTTTTTTTTTTTTTTTTCTGATGTCTATGCTCCATAAAGGTGCATCAATTAGTCTGGCCACCTACCTCGGACCCATTTGCCTTGGGAGACCTCAACAAGAGCTGTTGCCCCTGACAACGCAGTTTCCAAGCCTCACCAGGGCACACAAACTCATCCACCACAATAGAGTACAGTAAAGAGTATTTCAGAAAAGTGCTTCAGACACCACTGGCCAGAGCGCTCTCAACCCTAAATAATACTAGAGTATCAGCTCGCAGGTTGAGGCTACATTTACTGAATTTTAGTGTTTGGTACAAATGAAGAAGAATAAAGTGTGAGGGGGGTATAAGATAGGATAAGAAGCAGAAGAATGGATTATAAAACTTTTAATGGCCATGCAACATAGGGAGTTAATACAGACTCTCACCATGGGATGTAATGTCATTATAAAATACAACTAGTTATGTCACAGACGGGGAGGGGTTGGAAGCGGTGGCAGAAAGAGGTCCGTGACCCAGTTTGGATCTCATCTCAAAAAGATTATAAGTGTGAGTAGCCCAAAAAAATGTTTTGAAACACATTTTCTGGTCTTGTGAATTTGACTGATTTCCGCCACTACACTTAAAATCCTACTTATTTTACAGCAAAGCTTCATAATAATTCAGAGACGGTTCGGTTTCTAATCTCCTCTAGACTCCTTTCATCTGTGTCACTGGGCGTTCCTCCTGAACCCTTGGAGAGGACATGACTGATGTGTGACATCGCTTCTGTTCCTCCTCCTCTTTCCCTC
>CAKAOH010026789.1:0-101278 GCA_916701665.1 Sebastiscus tertius | reverse complement strand
TTTTTCTGTGGTGTTCCTCAAGGTCTTGGTGTCTTAATGTGGTATTTTGGAGGGATTATTGATCATTTTTATCAATTCTCGAGTGGTAAAAAATGGTTCAATTTAGCGCCAAATCTGTGTAACAAATGGTGTCAAACCAAAAATTGCTGCAACAATTTTTGAGACATAAGTGAGCATGGAAATGGCCATCATATACTTATACACTTTTATACACTTTCACAATTTATTCAAATCGATTGATCCACTTCTATGTGACATCTACTGTTGTCTTTTTATCTACCCCTGAACATCCCCTGTCCTCCACCCCCACCCATCTAAGAAAGAGTGCGGAATGGTAACAGTTAACTCATTCACCTGCCTTCTTTTTCTTCTTCTACTCTTTCAGATAGAGGAATTAATCGTGGGACTCACTGAATTATACATCCAGTGTTTGACTGTTGATGAGCAGATTATATAACAGCAGCAAATTTAACATATTTCCAGTGCATGAAAGCTTTATCACCGGTGGGTCTCCCCTGGAAAAGCTCCCCAGGCACACAGGAAGTGATGCGTTTAATGTTGTTTGCTTGGTATAAATCAAAGAAGCTGAAGCATTGTGTCAGCTCAGGCAGGACACAACAAACAGACACTACCGCGTCTCTTCAGAGCTCCTCATTCATGCCTATGATTCCTTCCTGTCGCACACAACCTGCTGTTTAGTCTCCAATTAAGAGGAGGAATCTTTACAGGCAGTGTTTGATGCTCATTCAATAAAAAGCTGTTTGGCAATATGTTAAATATTGCTGTGTGATCATAAAAATGGAAAACCTCCTACATTGTTTGTCGTCTTCCTCAACGGGATTGGCAGACACTATCAATGGGCCCTGAAGCCTTCTGTCATGGGGTGTCCAGAATCGGGGTGCTGACCAGTGGGGAGTGATGATGACTAATGGTTTGCCTGGACTGATCAACCTCAAATTTGCCTCAACTTTAAAGGGAAAATTCGGCACCTTTATATGGATGCCCAGTGTTGGCAGTTCCTACAAGTACCAGGATGCATTGCGTGCAAGCTTTTGTCCAACGTCGCCTTCGTGCGTAACTCCACTTAGCAGCCAGGAAACAAGGCACGGGAAACTTCTGTTGGTCTTGAGGAGCTGCAGAATTTGTTTGTGGACAAACTGCAAACTGTGGCACTCTATCTGGGGGTCCGCAAAATAATTTGCTACAAATAATAAAATTGTTCTGTAACATTAAAAAGTCCTTGTGTCCATCACTCCCACCCTCGTTAGCTTTCGGCCAATAGAAACTCTGATAGGATTGTGACACCTCACATCAATCTGTCATGAATCAGTCACTTTGCTCAGGGTGCAACGAACCGGTCCTGTTAGCTCATTAGCTAGCTAGTTAGCTAATGAGCTAACAGGACCAGCTAGCTGGTGAGCATGGAGAAACATTTGAGTCAGTCCATATCGTCAAGTGACGCTAAATCCAAATTAGCTAATTTGAGAAAATATTATGACAATTAGTGTATATTGTGTTCGGTTTTATTGAGAACAGCGATGGGAGAAAATGCGTCACGTGTCTTCAGGTGCTAGCCATGAAACTAGCCAAGCTAAAGCGACATCTGATTACAAAGCACCTGCAATATCAAGTCAAAACAAAGTGGGATCACCTTTTTGGCGTTTTTGGCTTTATCTACAGTAATAATAATGGTCCAAAATGATGTATAATTGCATAATTTGGGGTCAAAAACCTTCAAATGTTCTCGGGGAAGTACCCTCAAACCCCCACCCCATATTAATACAGGTTCTTTGCCTGTGATGTCTGCGAGCTTTTAATTGAAAGGACTGATCTTCTGGTGTTGCCGCTGTGCACACGGGCCTACTTGGCTCAATAAGCTGGCTTTGTCTTGACTTATGGTCTTATAATGATGACTTTCATATTCTGTTTACTGATCAGGAGGGCATTTAATATTTGTCACTGTCCATTGACGGGTGGTCCTGAATTAACGTCGCTGTAGTGTATATATATATATATATATACTGTATATATATATATATATATATATATATATACTGTATATAGGAGGGGAGGGCCTTCCGTAGCCCCGGGGCTACTTCATTATATTCTATTATATTTTGAATTTTGAACGTTGCTTTTTCAACGCATAATATAAGCATTTTGTGTGAAAGTTCTCATGTCAAAAACAACACTTTGAAAAAATGTGAATTTATCGCACTTTATAGGCAGAAATGCAGAAGGCAAAAAAAATGCATTTTTGCTGTGGACTTTGATAATGAGGGTATCACATTCAGCCAATGGCTTTCAGCATACACAAAATGTTCAATGTGTTTGGCCCAGAGCTTGTTTTTCTGACATCCTATAAGTATGTTCTCTACTAGCTGAGGTAAGAAGGTATCCAGAGCCTCAGGGTGCCTTCCTTGTTGATCTCACACTATCTCTTCCCTCTTGAACCCTAATTGCCCGCTAAGACTCATTGTCCAAAGAGTTTGGCAATGAAAAAAAAATCAATGTTTTCCCAGGACATGATGAAAAGCATTGATTCTACCCAGCGCGTAAGGCTGAATGTCTTGGTGTACTGTACTTGCTTGGATGTCAGCATACACACACAGTGTAAAGCTTCCTTCAAGCGCTCCAGATATACCGGTGAGAGCGCTCAGCTCCAGCAACCCAATACAACTGGCAGGCCTTCACTAAAGATTGACATGATGACTATCAGGGGAGGACTAGTTGAATAGAATGCAATGAATAATGAAACAGTCGGACGGGGTAGTAAAGAGAGAGGGGGAAGCATGGCGAATTAGTGGATGTGTTGTTTTTTTCATGAACTTGTTTTTGGTTCATTATGCATAGCATCCTATCAGAATTTCTCCACGCTCAGTGAAGAGTCCCTGCAGTTTGGCACTCAAGGCCCCAAAAGCAGGCCACGTTTAATGAATGGAGAGGCTGGTGATCCGCTGCTAATCAGGGAGAAGAAGTAAGTCCAAAAGCACGCTGAGCATGGCAACTCATAAAATCCATTATTAATACACTTTGTGAATCTATGCCAGTATAGGCTGGAACTAGTTAGAAGGGAATAAGTATCAGTACCTGAGGCCAGACCAATGCAAACAGACACACTAAAATACATAATAAGATGTAATATGCACTCAGAGCACATACTGTATCCCAACCAAGTCTGCAGAATCCTCTATATTTGTGTGTTTTGAGTGGTTAGTATTTTTTTTCTTTACATCTATGTGGTCTGCATTTGTAAAAAAAAAAAAAGAAAAAAAATTCTAGCTGCGATAGGCAATTATATGGGAGCAGTGAAAGGCAAGCAATATCTTTTTATTTTCTGGTGATCCATTTTCTAAGTTTAATCTAAATTATTTGCCCTCCTGTGTTTATGACTATTCAGGCTGATTTTTCCAAGTCACTTTTGTTTTGCTTCTGTGTGATAACAGGTGAAAAAAAATGTGCCCTTCTAAACTATGTTAAAGCTAAATTAAATGATGAACTAGAATTACCGCCTCGCGGTTGTATGCCTCCGCCAACGGTCAAGTTGTAGTTCACATCCATGTCTGTCCAAAACGTCATCACTTCATCATTTTATCCTGTTAGACATTTGTGCAAAAATGTAATAATTATATGAATTCTTAAAAATGTTTTGTGAGGTCACAGTGACCCTTGACCTTTGACCACCAAATTTGGATCAGTTCCAATTTGAAGAAATTTGCTCAAGTGTTCTTGAGATATCGTATAACTCTCTTTTAGCTCTGTTTTTGGTCTCCACCAACTCCTGAGGGAAATATTTGTCTCTAAAGTCCTAAAACCTGGAAGTTAGCATTTTAGCACTCCAGTTCTCTTGTCTAGAAGTCAATAAAATAAGTGCCTAAAGGAACGCTTTAGACAGACAACTACTGGCCAGATAGATGTAAAGTTAGATGAAAAAGTCCTGGTCCCCAATCAACACGTTCTCACTCCTAACTCTGTATCCCGTGTGAAACCAGGTCAACGTTAACTTATTTAACCTCAGTTTTATTACATAACTTCCATACTTTAGTATCACCAGTTACATAACAGGCGTACTTAGTTTATGTAACGAACATACTTATTTGAACCCAAACCTGTGTTGGAAGTTTATTTTGAAAAGACCCTGCATGCATGTAACAAGCAGAAACTGTACATTTCCTGTAAACACGGAAGTTTATTTTGAAAATACCCTGTATGCATGTAACGAGTGGAAATTGTACATTTCTTGTAAACACGGAAGTTTATTTTGAAAAGACCCTGCATGCATGTAGCGAGCGGAAACTGTACATTTCCTGTAAACACAAAAGATTATCTTGAAAATAACCATGTATGCATGTAACGAGCAGAAACTGTACATTTCCTGTAAACACGGAAGTTTATTTTGAAAAGACCCTGTATGCATGTAGCGAGCGAAAACTGTACATTTCCTGTGGACATGGAAGTTTATTTTGAAAAGATTTTTGGTGGCCCCTCTGACCTTTTGACTTACTGCCACCATTTGATCAAAATACCCACAGAAGGGGGGAAATGGACAGACTGCCATGACATCAACTGAGCACATTCATATTCCCCCATAGGATGAGCCTACAGTCTATAACCTCCAGCACCCCTCCAGTCAAATGGTCAACTCTACACAAGATGCTGAAAACTAAGTTCTCCATTTCGAACTTCTTTTCTCGAAGCCACCCCAGGACAAATTTTAAATTTTTTAGCCCGATTTCTCCTGCTGAGACTGTGAGAACAGTGAGAATCATCAGTACAGTATTTTTTTTTTTTTCCTATCCTGGCATGGACGCAGTTCAACCCAGGTGAAGCTGCAGGTATCCTTATCCATTTGAGCCGGAGAGCATCAACTACATGCAGGTGTACACAGTTTCGCAAAATGAAAGAAATTACGTGTTAGCACCGCTTCAGCAGACTTTTATACACATGCATATTTTTAGGTCTGTGCTGACAGTTCATCAGACTTGATTCTGCAACACAGTTTTATCCGTCTGCTCTCTGGAGAGTTACATTAGGATTGAATACAAAGCCATAGCCTTTAACCCATTACCATTCCACCCTCCTTTTTAGAGGATTAGGGGTGGGGGACAGGGGATGTTCAGGGGTAGATAAATATTCAAGAGTACATGTCACATAGAAGTGGTGTACATCATCTGAAAGCTGGGAGCCTGAAGATTAATTTGAGATGACATAAGCTTGTGACGGTCATTCCCATGCTCTGTTATGTCTCATAAATTGTTGCAGCTATTTTTCGGTTGATACCATTTGTTACAAATGATTTGGTGCTAATTTTTGTAATTCTGTTCTGAAAACTCAGAAACCCCCTTATTGTCAATCTACCTAGGAAAGCCATCCATCCTCTGAATGCTCTAGGTCTGTAGTTTGTGGTTGTAAACTTTCATGAGGCTGTGATTATCCTAGAGGTCGCCACAGGTTATTTTATACAGTGAGGTCAAGTTTAAAAAAATGGTCTCACTACAATGAAATAGCTACTATGGGGACTAACATCATCACACATGAATACAGTTGGGCTCATTGGAGCCATAAGAGTCTCAGCTTCACAGTGATACCCAATTTATGTGATTCCAAGACTGTTTAGGGACCCCAGTATGCAGAAATACTCAAATACACCATTTTTTGAAATAGGCGAAAATAACACATTTGTACTGCATAAAAAAAAAATGCATGATTTTTGCCCCAAACTGCATGTGATTATCATAAAGTGGGCATGTCTGTAAAGGGGAGACTCGTGGGTACCCATAGAACCCATTTTCATTCACATATCTTGAGGTCAGAGATCTCAAGACAAGACTTTAAAAATTGCCATGCCAGTTTTTCCTCGCCAAAATTTAGCCTAACTTTCGTAGCGTAATTTAGCGATCTTCCCGAAAAAACAAGCATGATGTGGTCGGTACCAATGAATTCCCAGGGCTTAAATTCAGCCTGCAACAACCTCTGAAAGACAGAATAGCGGCCGGGCCCGAGTGTTATGAGTTCGCTGCTTTCTTAATTGCACAATGTGTCTGTGAGCTGATCCAGGGCGACATCATGCAGACCGTCAGACGGCCCGTTGAGGTTACTATTGTACTTTCCTCCCCATCAACCTCTTCCTTGTGCTGGGATGAAATCAAGACTACATCAACCAGGGCACACACACATACACACGCACACACACACGCACACACACACACACACACACACACACAGCCTATCTCTCTCCACCAATATTCCTTTTATGTATCGACTGTCTATCCGACTTTCTATTCCTCTGTGGTATCCCACAACTCTGCCTCTATACCCTGCATGCTTCAGTCCTCCCCCCGCCCCCCCTTCTCTCCTGTGTGCCAGCAGAGAGGGAACTCCCCCGGGGCCGTCCTAATTAGGCCATAAAAACCATGGAAGTGAAGGAATAAAAGAGAACAACCTCATCACGTCGCCGCGCTTTAGCGCCTCATAAGGCCGCGCACCGGTGATAATTATGGCAAATGACACTGAAACAGAGAGATGTATGATGTATATAAGTATGCACAGTTAGTTTTGGGTCACCTATATGGCAGCCACATATACTGTATACCTCCTGTTATACAGCCCAAAAATGCTGAACGCTTCAAATCCTCAGAATGGAATAACTTGGTTTTCCGGACAACTTGTTGTATAGAATCTTTACGGACCTGGGGCCTCATTACAGAACAGTATCCTAACTTCTTGTCCTATCTTTAAGGTCCCATATTATAAAAAAGTAAGATTTTAATGGGTTTTTTTTTATTATAAAGCAGGCTTAAGTCCTATAAAAATACTGTGAAGGTATCGAAACGCTCAATCCACGGGGAAATACACACAGCCCGTATTCAGAAACTCTGCATTTTAAACAAGCTGTCAGGATTTCTGTCAATTTGTGATGTCACAAATATACAATATTTAGACCCTTTACACAGATTTAAACGTAAACATTCTAAATGTGTCCGAATTTATTCCTGGTTGCAGTGTATGTGAATGTCATCAGCTGACAGGAAGTAAACAATGACCCAAGCTGTTGCCTAGCAACACAATTCTGTTGCAATTTTGTCGCAATTCCGTCGAAATGCGCTAAAATGGAGCGTTTCAGACAGAGGGGTAAATACAGGCATATTCAGGCCGACAGTATGAAGTAAATAAAGGGTATTTTGAACATTAAAGCATGTAAACATGTTCTAGTAGAAACACAAAATACAAGTAAGAACCTGAAAATAAGCATGATATGGGACATTTAACTTAAGTTTCAAAGATAGGAAAAATCAGTAATAACCATCATTTATAAATGGTAAATTGATAGCTAATTTAACTTAGTCAATAGTTGTTGTTTTTTTTTTAACTTTGATATTTATTTTGCATAAGCATCCATACAGATTTCAACAAATAATACAACACTTAAAGGGAACATATCATGATCATTTTCAGGTTCATGCTTGTATTTTGGGTTTCTACTAGAACATGTTTACATGTATTAATGTTAAAAAAACACATTAATTTTCCCATCATGTCTGTCTGAATATACCTGTATTCACCCTCTGTCTGAAACGCTGCGTTTTAGCGCATTTCAATGGAATGACAACGGAATTGCGTTGCTAGGCAACAGCTTGGGTCCATGTTTATATCCTGTCAGCTGATGTCATTCACATACACTGCAACAGGAAATAAACTGGGACACATTTAGTATGTTCACGTTTAAGACTGTGAAATGGTCTATATATTGTCGATTTGTGACATCACAAATGGACGCAAACGACTTGTTTCAAACGCACAGTTTCTGAATTCGGACTTTTGATTTGTGCTGTTATGAAGAACCTAGTAAGATTCTTCCATCCAAACTCTCTCCATACTCGTGAACTAGTAGTGGTAGTGGTACAAACATCTAGAAACATTACATAGACAAATATTTGTAACGCTTTGTTAATGGTTAATAATTGCTTTGCAAACCATCTATAAATGTTATTTGAATGGCTATTATAAAGTTGCAACTGATGATTTTATACCTTGTTAAAATGGTTAATAAATACTTTAGGGCGTGGCTACCTTGTGATTGACAGGTCGCTCCCACGGCGTCGTCTGGTCTGGGAGTTGTCCGCGTTTTAATCTTAGACCTTTAACCCTTTCACAGTGTGTTTTCAGTTCATGATAGTTAATTAATAAAACATTTTTGGTTGCGTCTGGTTGTACTTAGCTCCACCCTCTCGTGTCACTTATGGTTGCAAAAAAAAAAACAAGATGGCGATGACCAAAATGCTGAACTCAAGGCTTCAAAACCGTAGTCCAAAAACCAATGGGTGACGTCACGGTGACTATGTCCACTTATTATATACAGTTTATGGGTGATAATGTGTCAATGCCGTGTTTTCAGCTTGTTTTTTTTCGGCCCTCCCAAGTGGCTTAACAGCATTTCGGTTGCATCCACTTTCACTTGTACCTCCACATGAATTAAGTAATCTGGCAAAACTGTTGTCTTGTTTACAACTTGTTCAATCATCTAATTGCTCATCTTTCTTTTCCCCGTTGGACCCTGCTGTTTAACGATTTTGCATTGTGCCGCAAAACTACCAAGACAAGACCCAAGTTCTACTATGTATGCTTTAATTGTTTACTAGAGGCCACATCCTCCGCATGAATCCCATCTTTGTAAAGTGTGACTTCTATTCGCCTTTTTTCTCAGCAGGGTTTTTACTCTTTACTCCCTAACCAGTCTGCTCTGCCCTAATTACTGTTATAAAATATTAATCTAATAATCCGAGTTAGTGAGTCTTGCAGCTTTTAGGGTGCCGTGATGAATCGCCGCATGTGCATTAACGGCCTCTGATCATAAATCATCATTAGCGAGTATCAACAAAGAGAAAGTGTTTGACTAAATCTGTCAGCATCATTTATAATTCGGGTAATTATTCTACCCAGACGTCTCCAGAATTGCCTGAGCAGCTCGGGCCCTGGCTGCTCTTCTGCTTTTTTATTTTTTTTTTTTGCTGCGCGAGCACTTGGTTTAATGTGAACGTGTGTTGTATTTGTTAGAGCCTGAGAGATGTGTCTGTCCCTCCCGCTCGGCTTTGAACTGCTCCCACCACCGAGCTGAAGGGTCAGCCGTGTGCAGCAGTGCCCAGGGGCCATGGATACTAAGGCCACTGCATCTGAGACTTGTGATTGAAAATGCCTGTTCTTTGTAGTTTGCAGGTGAGGTGGCTCAGGGTGGGAGGAACCTTTGAAAACGGTCTTGGCAGTTGATATGCACCTATAGAGGATATTGCATCCCTCGGCTGGAGGGCCTCTGTACTGTGGTGAAGGTCAAGAGTGAGGCCGGGCGGGGAGAGGAAAATGTCAGGCTGAGGAACAACAATAGTGTCACCTCTGACAGTTTTTATAGATGCAGAACTGAAGTTGGAGGGCTATGGTAAGTGTTGAGGGATTTCTGTGTGTGTGTGAAATATATGGCTTGAAAATGGCTGAGTGGCAGTGTCAAAGACAGAGCAGCGAGAATTTTAAAATGCCAACCTCCATGTGCTTTTGTCAAACCTTTCTGCAGCGGGTAGTTACATACTGCTGCTCATCTGTTTCCTTCTTGAATGGAAGAAGCCCCCAGAGCTCTGTATCTCTTTATCTCATTTCATGGGATTTTCCTCAAGAGTCTGTAATTATCACCTCAAGCTTTTTAACACAGAGAGAAGGAGCATCAACGTTCCTTTGGCTGGACCATTTGGGTTTTAATTCAGATTTGACCTTTATTCTCAGACTCTTCATTTGATCTTTTTAGCAGGAGATCCTGATAAAAAAAAAAAAAAAGTCTGTCACAAATTAAACTGTCAGCAGGCATGCACATTCACAGGTCATTTAAAGTCTAACTACTTTCCTTACTCACCTGATTTTGATATGGACAAGTGAACTTTGTGAAACTATTTAAAATAGCACCGGCTTTCACTGGTATGTAGTAGGGCAGTCAATCGATTAAAATGGTTAATCACGATTAATCGTAAATTAATCACGCATTGTTTACCTGTTCAAAATTAGATTTGTCATGTATTTAATACTCATATCAACATGGGAGTGGGCAAATATGCTTGTTTAATGCAAATATATGTATACATTTATTATTGGAAATCAATTAACAACACAAAACAATGACAAATAATGTCCAGAAACCCTCACAGGTGCTACATTTAGCGTAAGACGTCAGGAGCGCATGGTGGCTGCGTGATACACGCATCAGGCGTTCACACCAGCTGCATTTCAGCTCTGTGTCAGCCCTTTCTTTCTACATAGAGTTTGCCTTTTAATGAAGGTTAAGAAACGTGTGGTAATTTGTAAATAATAGTGATAATCCACAATTGAAACTCCATACTTTATTCATTCATGGAGCTCTCCAAGTCACTGCAAGTTCTCTCCAGTACATATTTCAGAATAAAAGCCTCGTGTTAACAAATGATGGAATTCTGTCCACAGAAAAAACACTTGAGGGATTTTATTTTGAAATGAAAGCAGGGAGTGTTGATTTAAAAATAAGTCTTTGCTTTTTTTGTTCATCTCTGTAACATATTCTACAGCTAGACATCGAAACTGTAGTAATCTTGCTGGTATGATGTCAATATACTGTCAATAGATCACTTTCACTGTCTGTTGCTGCTGTGAGACGTGCGCGGCACACGTCAAAAATAGGCGAGACCTCTATGAAGAGACGCAGCTGAGACCCGCGTCTCACCCGGGCAGTGTGGCTGCTCTAACCTGTTAACACGGACGCCGAAATAAAAAACAACAGGTAATGTAACCGCCACGCGCTCCTGACGTTCCTGGTGTGTCCGGGCTGTACGTTTTTGAGCATTATTTAACCTCCTTTGCAACAAGCTAGTATGACATGGTTGGTATCAATGGATTCCTTATGTTTTGTAGTTTCATATGATACCAGTATCTTCACTCTAGCTTTGAAACTGATGCCGCTACAACGTAAGAATCGCAAGTTACGTTAATCTTTTAAAGAAAATAGTGGCGTTAAAACAAATTTGCATTATTATCGCGTTAACTTTGACAGCCCTAGTATGTAGTACAGTTATTTCTGATTTTTGCCCACATGAGTAGCCTACCTGTTCTTGTTATTACATTGAGCCAGTATTCACAAGTTCTTAAGTAAAAGCAAAAATATTGTAAAAACTGTCCTTGTTGAAATGGGTTAAGACTTTGCCTCTGAGGAAACGCTGCAAATTACCCATTGAAAGATACCACTGCCGTGACTCACACTGAGGCTGCAGGTTGTTCTGCATGGGCTCAGTTTTGCAAACCCATAACTGACTGTCTCAATGACTCTCAGGCTATAAACAACCCTAGCAGAGGTTGATTAAATGCCCGGACTCCCCATCAGTCGGTCAGAACTGAAGAAGCCTTTCGGGTGAGAGGCGAAGCGTCTTAAAGAATCTGAAGCACGTCCGGTTACCCTTGACTCAGCCCTGCTGGAAATGAGCCAAGGTCTGAACCTCTCTCTCTCTCTCTCTCTCTCTCTAGCTCTCTTTTTTCAGTATTTACTAAATGATTTTTCTCACTTTTTTGTGTGAGTGTAACATCATGAAAGCCTTCTAGGAGAGACTGACTGAATGCCTGAATCTGTGTGCCATTACCCTCAGATTTAAACAGTGTCACGTCTATGATGGCGGGCATTTGCCTTTGAGTGTGGCTGTACGGAACAGCTTTGCCTTCCGATAAAGTCGGACAACACGTCGCACATGCTAGTTCCTTTTGAACATAACCCAACGCTATAAGGGCGTATTCACACCTGCCTTGTTTAGTTCGGTTCAATCGAACCCTGGAGCATTTACCAAAACAAGCGAACCGAGACCTCCTTGAAGGGGTGGTCTCCAATGAGCCCAACTGTATTCATGTGTGATGATGTTAGTCCCCATAGTAGCCAATTTCATATAGTGAGAACATTTTTTTAAATTTGACTTCACTGTATAAAATGACCTGTGGTGACCGCTAGGATAATCACAGCCTCATGAAACTTTACAACCACAAACTAGAGACCTAGAGCATTCAGAGGATGGATGGCTTTCCTAGCTAGATTGACATTAAGGGGGTTTCTGAGCAGTTTCCAGAATAGATGTGCTCACCATCCAATTGCCTAAAAATGCAATTCTTGCAAAAATCTCCAAATGTCAAAAGTTTTTGACACCAAATCACAGCATGGCTTTTTCTCCTCAAGGTCTTGGTGTCTTAATGTGGTATTTTGGAGGAATTATTGATCATTTTTATCAATTCTCGAGTGGTAAAAAATGGTTACATTTAGCACCTAATCTGTGTAACAAATGGTATCAACCCAAAAAATTGCTGCAACAACTTATGAGACATAATAGAGCATGGGAATGAACATCATATGCTTCCACCATAATGTCCTAAACCCTTATTCACTTTTACAATTCATTTTAATTAATTAATTAATTAATTCTTATTTTAAAGTTTACAATTAGAACAATTTGATACACTGAGCTGCATCTCAAGTTAATCTCCAGGTTCCCAGCTTTCAGATGTGTACGCCACTTCTATGTGACATCTACTGTTGACCTGCTATCTCCTCCTAAAGACCCCCTGTACCTCCCTTGAAAAGGACAAAAACTGGTCTATTGTGGGTCTCAGAGGGTTAGTAGGATTCATCATGCGTATTGATGCAACTGTAAGTTTAGCTGTGAAAACATCCTCCTGCTTGTAATAGTCATTTTAAACTTGCTACTGTGCGAGTTGTTCGACTTCCTGTCATCACGATGAAGCGATCCACTATTGTTAGAGCGGACACGGTGAGCTGGTTTACTGGGTTAATTGGTTCGTCAGAGTCATATGACAAGTTGAAGGGGCCATGGTGATTCATCACGCCTACAATTAAATTACCCACCTGGTGGCTATGGTTACCGCAGCCTTCTACACTACAGTAATTGATCAGTCACCACTGCCTTTCTTCCAGTGACTTCCCCTGACACACACTGTAACTATAATTAATGAAGCGGACATTAAGCAGTTCTCCGAGTTCTGTACTTGACGCTGTTGGTTGAGCAAAAGCTGTGGGAAATGTTTCATCTGCTACTTCAAGATGGCAAATAATAATCTGTTAACAGCAGTTGGTGTCATCTAGCTTTGATGGAATACAAGCTGCTCTCTGTCCATCAAACATAGGAACGAAACCAGTATTGTGTGGCAGGATTTTTCTCACACAGTTTGTTTAAAAAGCTGCATTGAAACCTGCCTTAATGAGCCACTAATCCCCTTACAGAGTTTCATTAGTGTGGCTTTTATACTGTCATATTATGATGTACTTAGCTGCTGTTTAATAGGATTCTGTAAAAAAAAATAAGAGAATTCTCGTAAATTTCTGGAGTTTGTTTTAGCACGCAGTCAACTGAAAGCGGCAGCCCGACAGGATATAAACACAACTCTGACATATTAGCTGTTTTTTTCATTTCCCGATTTTGTCCGTCCTTGTCTCTTCGCATCTCGAGGATCGAGGAGGCTTGCCGGAAGAGCAATAAGTGAGGATACACCGGTGTATCCTTTGCGAAAGTGTTTTTGGCACCCAAGACGTATAAGAGGCGTGAGACACAGCTAGAATAATCTCAAACCGTGGTAGGACTCTATAAAACTTCACTGTTTCTTTTTTTTTTTTTCATCAATGGAAGTTATTTAAGATGATCAAACTTTCTGGCCTTCACTGTTTGTGTAGCGCCTCCTAATTCACTATTCTGACCACATTCCTTAATGACATTTCACCTTGATATTACTTGTGTTTTTATCTTGAATGCACACCCACCTGTTACACCCAACTCACCTGCTAGAATCATGACATACATTTCCAGCTGCAAACAGCTGCTCAAAACAAATTATTACCTTTGAATTTGTTGTTTTTCATGTCGTCATATAGATACAGGAGTGTGTTGTATTGGATAATATACAGTATACAGTATATATACACTCACCGGCCACTTTATTAGGTACACCTTGCTAGTACCGGGTGGTCTTCTGCTGCTGTAGCCCATCTGCTTCAAGGTTCGACGTGTTGTGCGTTCAGAGATGGTATTCTGCATACCTTGGTTGTAACGAGTGGTTATTTGAGTTACTGTTGCCTTTCTATCATCACGAACCACTCTGCCCATTCTCCTCTGACCTCTGACATCAACAAGGCATTTTCGTCCACACATCTGCCGCTCACTGGATATTTTCTCTTTGTCGGACCATTCTCTGTAAACCCTAGAGATGGTTGTGCGTGAAAATCCCAGTAGATCAGCAGTTTTTGAAATACTCAGACCAGCCCGTCTGGCACCAACAACCATGCCACGTTCAAAGTCACTTAAATCCCCTTTCTTCCCCATTCTGATGCTCGGTTTGAACTTCAGCAAGTCGTCTTCACCATGTCTAGATGCCTAAATGCATTGAGTTGCTGCCATGTGATTGGCTGATTAGCTATTTGTGTTAACAAGCAATTTAACAAGTGTGCCTAATAAAGTGGCCGATGAGTGTATATCACTCAATCATATACAGTATATATATATATATAGTACAGCATTAAAAATAGTGAAGTGAAAATTAAAAATTAGCAGTAATGAATTCAAAGTGAATGGAGAGATTAGCTGTGGACAGACAGACAAAGAGATGCACACACTCACTCACACACAATCTCCTGGCGGAGGTAACGAAGAAAACGTCTTCACCAATTTGCATTTGGAAAAAATGCTGCAAAGTTGAGAAAACCCAACCCTCCCCACAATCCATTTACGGACACACCCGTTGCTTAAGTTACACTTTGCTTGTTCATGTTGGAGATATACCTTATAAACGTCTTTTATATATATAACTTTTTATTTTTTACCTGTGGTAGTGTATACGATTTTATGCTGAATTCAGACAATTTTTTTTTTTTAATTCTATTTCATAACAAGTCCAAGCGAGTGAATCATCATCACAAACTGCAGAACTCAAGTTGTCTCAGATGTGGTCCTGCAAAATCCAGAACAGATTTTCTCAACATTAGAAGATATTTCCACAACTTTAATTTCATTGACTTCTTTATGTTAAATAACAAGGAAAACCTTGAAAGTCGAAGTAAAATGTGACACTGCAACTCTCTCGTGTGGAATTCCTCTCGTCATTCCTCAAACCATCTAAAGTGCCAAGTTTATTTAAAGCATCACAGTTCACAATCTCAAAGGGCTTCACAGGCCCACAGGTAAACAAAACCATATGCTATCCTATATCTCATAAGCGGTCAGTTAACTGCTGCCAAACGATGATGCCCTCTCCATAATGTGCGTCCACTGGGTCTGGCAATTTCTCCACAGGGGATATCAGATCTGGAAGTGGGACACCAGCTCTCATGGCCACATTGTGCAGCGTAGGGGATAGTGGGGTAAGATGAGCCAATTTTTTACTTCCGCTGAGCTTGAGAAAGAAGTACATTGAAAACATCTACATCTACAATACAAAATATAAATCAACTTATGATTTATGATGTATTATTATTAGGGCTGTCAATAGATCAAATATATAATTGTGATTTATGGCAAATTCATTGCACATTGTTCAAAATGTACCTTAAAGGGAGATTTGTCAAGTATCTAACACTCTAATCAACATGGGAGTGGGCAAATATGCTACTTTATGCAAATGTATGTATATATTTATTATTGGAAATCAATTAACAACACAAAACAATGACAGATATTGTCCAGAAACCCTCACAGGTATTGCATTTAGCATAAAAATAATGCTCAAATCATAACATGGCAAGTGTGACAGTGTGCTAACTTGACTATGATTTGCCCCAAACTGCATCTGATTATCATAAAGTGGGCATGTCTGTAAAGGGGAGACTCGTGGGTACCCATAGAACCCATTTTCATTCACACATCTGGAGGTCAGAGGTCAAGGGACCCCTTTGAAAATGGCCATGACAGATTTTCCTCGCCAAAATTTAGCGCAAGTTCGGAGCGTTATTTAACCTCCTTTGCGACAAACTACTATGACATGGTTGGTACTCGGTCGGTTGGTCTAGTTCCATATGATACCATTATCTCCACTCTAGCTTTAAAACTGCTACACCCTCCGAAAGATCGATTGCTTTAATGTGTTAAAGAAATTAGTAGCGTTAAAATTAATTTGCGTTATTGCCTTAACTTTCACAGCCCTAATTTTGCTACAATGCCTATTCAGTAAAACTCCTGCATCATGTGAATCAATACATCAGATGAAAGTCTATAATACATCTGCCACCTGCTGAGACCTGAAGCCCCGTTTGGAAATCTAACAGAAAACTACATTTATTTTCAGAGAGATGAGGTTGTTCAGTCCAATACTGAATGAAAACAAAGTAAGAGGAAGGTTCAAATGTGGACCGATGTGATCTACATGAAAGATTGATTTTATGTGAGTGCAGGTTTTCCAGAGGATCGCCTCAGTTGAAGAAATTCAAAGCATGAATGAAGCAGGGCAGAAATAATTCAACGCTCCTCCTGGCTAAGCTTTGGTCACTTTGAACTTCAGCCACATGACAGAATTCACTGTCGATGTTCAGGTCAACACGTCTCCATTATGTGCGTTTTCGCATGACCGATGATCCGCAATCACCCTGTCTCTTTTAAGCCTTAGTGCAGGGTCATACATGTTCTTTCAGTTCCCTTTCAGATAATAGATGAGCACAGGCCTGGGGTTTCAGCCTTGTGCAGCATACAGTATGATAAGGAAGACCGAAGGAGGTCCTCTTGAAAAAAAAACGCTGCAGATAGAGAGCTGAAAACAGGCTCGAGCAGAGGTTTACAGCTCCCCTGCCGCACTGATCTTAATGCTCAGACACATGGATGGGAATCTTCCTCTTGCACTGTGTGTGTGCTACATGTTATCTGTGAGTGCTTTACTATACTGTATGTCTCCAAGTTCTTTAAATATGAAGGTAGAAAAATGGCTGCAGGAATCGGAATTGACTTGTAGATTGGAAGTGGACGTAGGGCCAAATCACCGTGACGTCACCCCATTGGTTTGTGAACTACCTTGATTTCGGCATTTTGGTTGCCGCCATCTTGGTTTTTGGTAGTCACCATCTTGGTTTTTGCAACCACGAGAGGGTGGAGCTAAGTGCAACCGAACACTGAATAAGACATTTTTAGGCGACCAAAAAGGTTACAATCGACTCCTTAAGATGAAATCCAGGACAATTCCCAGGCCGCTCGACGCCGCTTTTTTGAGGGAAATGTATTTTCACCCGGCTCATGTTTGTTTTTGATGTATCACGAATACATTTCTAATCATAGTCTGCGGAAGACGGTGGACGTTGGGCTGTATGGATTAGGTCAAACAAACACAGGACTTTCACCATAGGCTGTATATAAGAAGTGGAAGTAGTCACCGTGGCGTCACCCATTGGTTTGCGGGCTGCCGTTTTGAAGCCCTGAGTTCGGCATTTTGGTCGTCGCCATCTTGTTTTTTGGCCGTCGCCATGACTGACTCGTGTGTTCACAGGGCATACTCGCCAAACTTGAGACCTTAATAAAAAGGAGGATTTAAAAAAAACAAAGCTGGGGGTCTGCGGGTCCTCCCCCAGAAAAATTGGAGTTTCAGAGACTTTGTGTCCTGCAGCCTGGTGATTTTAAATAACAAAGTAATAAGTGGACTGTAACAGCCTTTTATGTTAAACTTTTGATTTTACCTTTAACTCCCAGGAAAGAAAACGGATTAATTTGCCCCTCTGGTGTGAACTTGGTGTGTGAATCTCTAACATAAACTAATATTCATCTGTTTTTATTTATTTTTGCTCCTGCTTGAGTAGTTCTTTCTCTTCGTTCTCTCCATTTCTCTCTCCTTCTAATAATAATAATAATAACACATTTTATTTGGTGGCGCCTTTCAGGACACCCAAGGACACCTTACAAAGATAAAATAATAATGGAACAGATAAAAACAGCCAGACAGGACGAAAACACCAGCAGAGCAAACATAACAAGAGACATTAGGCAGACACGTATGAGAGGGAATAAAACAGCAACGATGTTGAGGGAAGGACACAGAATGATGGACACTAAAGTGAATATCGTCCGGTTTGAACAGGTGAGTTGTGAGGAGGGATTTAAATTTTTACAACGTCTTGCACGGCGCTTCGCCGGCTTTCGTCCGGGTGGAAACAGTAAGGATTATACACACTGTTCAGCTCCAGAAACAGGCTAAGATAACGAAAAAGGAACAAAAAAGTGTGAAAATGTGTCTTAAATTGGGAGAAATGCAGGAAAAGTATGACCCCAGAAGGAAACTGGGAGAGGGCAGTGAAAAACGTGAGTCTTGCGGGAAAATCGGGAGGGTTGGCAAGTATATCACAGGGATGCAGGGCCAGATTAATAGGGCAGAAAAACGGTTGTCTCTGAGTTTTGGCAGAAGTTTACACAGTATTTAGCTCCCTGGATTAGCTATTGTAGCTAACTGCATATAGGGATCTACTTCTAGGGCAACTCAGTTTAATTTGTGTCCATGCTAGAGAAGTAGTAGCAAAGAGAAGATGGGTTGTACCTACAAGTTTACAAGTTGCAAGAATGACCCATAGTCGGAATGGCCACGGTTATGAAAATAAGATCCAGGTTGAAAAAAGTAGCAAAAATGTCCTTTAGGTACAGCACACACAGCAGACTATACATGGCAATTATTAGCCCAAATGCCTAGGGAAACCAATCAGTACTGGAATATTACTACTTTGCCCCAGGTTTTCTGTTTGTCAGTTAGCAAAATATAACGAAGTTAAAATGAAAAACAAAACAACCAAGGTCGGCCACCCAAGAAGTCAGCATCGCCCTTGTTCCCTTGACAAAAAGCCAATTGGGATTGTTCCATTGGGTTTTGGATTATTGCAGAAAATAAAATCTGTGGCAAACAAACGTTATGATACTTACATGTTTTGTTCAGCAAGATAATCTTCACAAATGAACACCACTCTTGATGCGATTGGCAGAAGTAAAAAGCTAACGTTAGGCTATAAACGAACTGCACCACGGTCGCGTTGGCTTGCTAAAATTTTGTTAGCCTCTGTGGCTTCTAGACGCCGACAGTAGCGCTAATGTTGCCTAACAGCGGTGTTCCCACGACTTAACAACTTGAACGGCAAACATATTGTGTACAGGACTTCCTATGTCGTAACCACAAGCTCACGAGTTCCATTTGAAGGCAGCAGGATATCTGACTACAGGGGGCGATGCAATTTTAAAATTTGGACTGGGAACTCAGAAATTCGTACTTCCCATTTGAAATAAAACATATCATAAATCTACACTAAATTGCAAAGGGAAAAACTAAATAGATTGAAACTTTTTAGAACTTCTGGCTGCTGCCCAATAAGGGATGTTGCAACGGTTATTTTGCCATTGATGGCTAATGGACCCATTGTGACATCACTAATTGGGTGTGGTGTTACCCCGTATACAGCAGTGCAGTCACAGTATTCTGCCCAGTGTCATTCAGTTCAGATTCACCCTCTGTGTGATGAGAAATGTATGTACATAACAAATGGTTCTTCACCACACTAGGATCACCTGTCTGGAGCTCCAGCGCAGACGGTGGCCTTTAAAATCAAATCTGAATTCAAATGTGAGCTCCAAATTGGAGACTGCTCTGTGAATGTGAAATTGGGGAGGGGGAAGGCATGCTGGGTCAGTTCCCTGGATCCTGTTTCCACCAGTGAAGTGCTGCCAACTAGGCAACTCTCCAAAGCCAAAGCAGCGCAAGAAACTTTGAGGCAAACAGCTGGGACCTAACCCGGCTTCTGATGTTCCTCTAGTGGAATCACCAAAAAGAATATGCTCCATATACACAATATAGATCTCAAGCATCTTAGCTTTTACTTTGCAATTACTTACAATATGACACTGCATTCCCTTTTCTATTTATGCGTATTTATGTGTAATGATTGTAGTCCCCATAGTAGCCATTTCACATAGTGATTTTTTTTTTGCTTTTTTTAAATACATACTTATGGTAGTGTGTTCTTCATACTATGACAGTTTTCCTGAAATTAGGTTTGAAAAAATCTCAATATATCCCCTTGCTTACAGTATCGCAATATATTGAATCGTTACCACTGTATCATGATATGTATCGTATCGCCAAATTCTTGCCAATACACAACCCTACCTATATTACATATATAAACCAATAAGCCCTCCAAATGAAACAACAAACTACATCATGTGTAACTGCCCTTTAGAACGTCATACAGAAGTGCTTTCTGATCTGTCGCCCTTGTCGGTAGGATAACATCATTTGTCTGTGCCTTCCAAAACAAATTACTGTTGCAAAATACGCTATTGTTAAGATTTGGTTAGGTTTAGGCACAAAAACTGATCACTGACCAGCTAGGGTTAGGGTTAGGGTTAGGGTTAGGACCCTACAGAGAAATAAAACATTTTCTTTACCTTTCGCTTCATCCAGTCTTTTTGTTATTGTGTCCGATAGAGGGTGAAATTCTTTTGGGAATCCCGCAGGTCACAGGAATCAAGTGGGATAAAAATCTGAGCAGTTTCCAGAACAGAAGTGCTCTCCATCCAATCGCTGAAAAATGCAATTCTTGCAGAAGTTTCCAGTTTATGATGCCAAATCACAGCAATGGCTTTTTCTATGGTGTTCCTCAAGGTTCTAATGTGGTATTTTGGAGGGATTATTGATAATTTTGATCAATTCTCGAGTGGTAAAAAATGGTTAAATTTAGCACCAAATCTCAATAACAAATGGTATCAACCTAAAGATTGCTGCAACAACTTATGAGCCATACTAGAGCATGGGGTTGACCATCATATACTTCTGTCATAATGTTCTAAGCCCTTATACACATTGAACATGTATTTTAATTAATTTATTAATTCATGTGTATTTCTGATTTATGTCTAGAACAACTTGGCACAGTGCTGAGCTGCATCTCAAATTAATCTCAAGGTTCCCAGCTTTCAGATGATGTACACCACTTCAATGTGACATCTACTGTTGACCTGCTATCTCCCCCCCCTGTACTCCCTAAAAAAGACAAAACAGGTCTAAGTGGGTCTCTTAGGGTTAAATGAGTTTAATACTATATCAGGGTTTTTTTCCACTCGACCGATGAGGTAATGCCCTTCACTTGTTCTAGCTGTGAAACTGAAAAATCAGTTATCAGAGCCTTCAATTAAATAAATAGTATTAGCCTTCCAAATCCTCCATTGGCCTCTCCATGATTTAAAGTTGTCCTTTTTTTTGTCAAAAGTAAACTTAGGAACATTGCGTTGGGACTCCCAGGGCTCTTGAACATAAGAGGCTAGCAATCTGATTACTGAATCAATATCAAGCTGTCCAATCTCCCACCGTGATTGGAGAAGCCACTACAGATGACTTAGCAGGAACGCCGGTGATAAAATCAAGACATGGATGCCGACCTGTCGGAGTCAGCGGGAGAGGAAGTGCAGAGACAATCAAATGTGCCGCGTTAATGGAGCTCTTCACCGCAGATAAATGCTTCCTTTCCCCCTCTCCATGGTGATGGCATGTCTCTGGTTGCTAGTGGCTTGTCATGAAGTTCCCCATCTGTGCTCTTAGCACTCTAATGAAGAGAGTGACAAGAAGCGGTCTAGATGACGGCTGTGTTTTTGATTTTAATGAGTTATGAGTGTTCCTTGCAGAGGATGTGGGTGTACTGATATCTTCCCTCCCTCTTTCTCTTTATGAGAGAGAAGAGAATCTCGACATATATCCACGAGATACAACCATAGGACTGTGTATGCTTCAAACAAAGTTCTTGTCAGATCACTTAGGCCCTGTTCAAACCCGGCATTAACACGCCTCCTGGGTGATCCGATCACAAGTGGACAGCTCTTAGTATAGGCGTGAACGCAACCAAGACGTATTGAGATCCGATCGCTCAGACCACATTCAGAGTAGGTCAAACAAACGGGACTTTCACCCAGGAGACCGCTGCTTGTGTACTATGTGAAACCAAGTCAATGTGTTGTTTGTCTTTGTGTTCAGACCTGGTATTAACATGCGTCCCTGAGTGATCGGATCACAAGTGGACAGCTCTAAGTACAGGTGTGGACGCACTCGAGACGCATTGAGGACGCATTGAGATCCCATTATTTGCACATAGAGGGATATCCGATCACAAGTGGTCACTGGAGACGCATGTGGAGACGCATGTGGAGACGCATTCTAAATGCCAGGTGTGAACAGATATACTTAAAGCATTCCACTTGTGATCAGATCACTCAGGACGCATGTTCATGCCAGGTGTGAACAGGGCCTAAGTTTCACTTTCACTCTACAAACCTAGTCATTTTAATCCAAATCACAATCTTTTCTTAAACCTAACCAAGTAATTTTGTTGCCTAAACATAAGCAAGTGTTTTTGTTTGACTTCGCAACATTAACCATGTATTTACTGTGACTGTAGTGAAGCGCCATAATTTGACTCGCTGGGCTACCCAGTGCATTAGAAAGTAACACCAAGGATACTCTAGCCTGAACCAAGCATTTACCTTCGGTGCTGAAAAATGAAGCCAACGCGGAAGTGCCCAAAACTGCAGTTCCCTGAATGGCCACTTGGGGGGTTGGCTCCAAAAGCGAGTCACCCAATGTTAAAATGCCCAACTTTACAGCAGTGGGTGTTGTACCAGGTTGCTAGCTGTCTGCTCTGTTCCATCACCTGGGCCGCCTCAGCTCCACCAACAATCCACCTCTTTGCCAGTTTTTGGATTAGACAGGAGTTAGGCTGTCTTCACTGCCAATATGGTGACGGCCGGAGCCATCCACTTTGAGCTTCACAATGGCTTTTCAGAAACCTATGGGTGTCGTCACAGAGACTATGTCCATATTTTTATAGTCTATGGTCCTGACTAAGCGTCAGTATGTGACGAGTTGGGAATGAGAACGAGAAATGTCCTCCTAGACTCCTTTGCTAGCCATTTTACAAATGTAACTGATCACTTTTGAAGTATTCAATGACCTTGCTGTCAATTGCATCAAGGATTTATTGACCTACTATGTGCCTGGGCGTTCCCTTGGATTGGTGGATGCAGCTCTGCTGGTTGTTAGATCTCGACTTGTGACCAAAGGTCACCGGAACCTTTGCTGTTATAGCCCCCAGACTGTGGAACATTCTACCTATTGAGATCAGACGGGCTACATCATTAGCATCTTATGAATCCCTACTTAAAATTGTATTTTTTCTAGAAAAGCGTTTATGAATATTTAATGTGTTGCTGGGTTTTTATCTTCCCTCTCTTGCCATTTTATATATTTTGGTTCTTTATTTTATCTAGTGTTTTTATGTGTTTAGGATCCCTCTGTTGTTTGTATTTTATTTTATTGTTGTTTTTATTGTTATTTTTGTTTTTTATCTGCTGTTTTTCTTGTAAAGCACTTTGTAACCTTGTTAACAAAAATGCAATGTAAATAAAGTTTATTATATCGTCGCTGTCGGGCAGAAACCTTGTATGTCCAAAACCGTTACTTTTCAGGAAATGAGAAAGAAAACTGTTTTTAAAATAATGGAACACTGTGTTGTCAAGGTATTGGTACTTTATTAGGGTTGTCAAAGTTAACGCGATAATGCAAATTCGTTTTAACGCCACTAATTTCATTAACGCACTCACGCAACTTGCAATTTTTAGGTTGTAGCAAGCTCAGTTTTAAAGCTAGAGTGAAGATACTGGCATCATATGAAACTAGACCTAATGAATACAATGGTACTCTCCAACGTGTTTGTTGTTGTAAAACATATTTCGACCAATCAGAGTGCACCACAACCCCATGTTCTAAGTAGGACTGAGCATTCAGGTTTTCTTCCAGGTGAGATTTAATCTCTCCATGCACTCTAAACAGAAGGTATACACATAGAAAGCAAGGGGCAAATGCGTAGATCTATGTTTACTTCCTGTCAGTTTATGTTATTCACATACACTGCAACAGTAAATAAACAGGGACACATCTGGACGTGACAACTGTGAAATGGTCTATATTGTCTGTATGTAAGTTATGTAACATTACTGTCATGTCTTTCTTTTGGCTAGAAATGAACAGAATAGATACAACCCAAGTTAAGTCGACTGAAAAGCCAACGTTAGTTTACTGTAACGTTAGTTTGTGTTGTGTTTTGTTACATTTTTTTAGGGAACTAACGTTATAATGTTAGGTTCCGTCGCTAAGGCTAACGTAGGTGATCAGGGATCGAAGTTTGTAATTTTAGTTAGTTTTTGTAATTTGGACAGTCTAACCTGTGACATCACATTAGTTAAGTTTGTAAGGAACTTAGAAAGATTATCCTGGCAAAACATTTTTTTCACCAAACACACAAGCAATTTTTGCCTTTCAGGGCTTCCGTACCACCTCAGAAAACAAGACATTATAAGTTATTATAGTGATGATAGCTCTATAACAACAGCCGCAAACCCTATAGGAGGTGAAGTTCTGCTGGACTGGGAGAAACAGGGGGATAAGTGATAAGATCAGTGAACAGGCAGAAATGAAAGGATCAATAGGTGTTATTCAGGGAAGATGTGGCAAACAGCACCGAGGTACTGCACGTCTCTACTCTTTGATTCTTTATAATGAGAAGCTTACAGAGATATAGGCTAGCAGGTAGGATTAAGCCTTCTCAAGTTTATGACTTAACAGTATCGGCACTCAGTCCCGCATCGTGGCTTGAATTTTAAAGACCTCATCCTGGAAAGTGAAGGAAATAATCTCATTAAAATACAGTCCCTCACACACATTTCAGTGTCTTCGGTGGCAGCCGTAAACCCCCAGTTGTACAGGATTAGTATTACCTGGAAGCACCCAGCAGTTTGTCAAGTTCTGAAGGCCACTGGGGATTCTCATCCGGACTGGATCTGTCACATGGCTGTAAATTTGAACTAGAAGCCCTCTCATAAACCCAACAGTTGCAGAGGTCACGGATTGTTGTATTTTAGTGTAATCGAGCTGATATGTGTGGTGAGCATCGGTGTCACACTGTTAAAATATTCACGCATTTTGCACAAAAAAACAAATGCCTTAAAAAGGAATATTGCTTTTCTATATATGTCTTGAACGCATCCTCTCTCAGGGCTGACTCTAGCACATCTATACACATCAGACATCATATAAATAATATAAATAAACAATTTCAGTATTGTTGGCTTAAAAGTGTTAAGTCAAGCGGTGAAGAGTGTAATTCTTGTTCATTTGTTACCTCAATGCAGAAAATGAGGAGGGGCACCCACCAGTATTTTTTTTTTTATTATTTTATTGTGTTTCTTATTTACTTATTTGTTTTAGAGGGCCCTCTCTTTTTTAATATATAATTTAAAGCTTGGGTAGGTAACATTGAAAATGATCTAACCTAAATACCCAGCCCAGTGTTGCCCACTCTTTTCCAATGAAAGTAGCTGGCAGCACTAGCTTCAAATGTTGCTAAATCTAAATCTAGTGAGAAAGTCGGCAACGCTGACAGCCCGTCCCTTCGAGCCTCCCTCCAAAGCCCCTCCCCAAAAATTATCATAATGAACGTCAAGGCCCCGCCCCTTTTTGGGGGATAGAAAACCAAAGATCCCATAGACTTCAATGCAATTTGACGTATGTTTTGATTGTAATTTTGACAAATTTGTATGATTTCAACTCTTGTTATACAACCGTTGTGTTTTATACACATGTCTAATAATAGTTTTGTGATCTTGCCTGAACCTGAGCGTTCGCGATACCTTAATAAATGAAGGTTGATCGCCACCATGTCCCTTCAGTCTTCCCATGTCCAACACAGTGGTTGGATATTGCTTATCCAGACATCTATACATATCTGATTGAATCCCATTAGGCTAAATGTTGGAGATTGAGTTAAACTTGTTCTGTCAAACTACTGCTCACAAAGCCAGTAATAAACGTTCCAACTCAAATGTGTTGCACAACCAGCTTCCATCTTTCTGTAAAGCACTTTGAGTCGCAGCTCATGTATAGAAAGTGACATACAGTAATACTGTAAGCAGTAATTAGTGTTATTGTGATAGACCATCTAATTGTGTATGCTTATTATAACCAAGACTTTAATCAATCTGTCAGTAGTATATTGATATGTAGAATTGTGACTCATGAACAATATAAAAGAAACATTATATAACAGCATGTTCTGTGCTGTGTGTTCCAGTATCAGGGTTATTATTATCAATTCAGGGAAACTGCTGTCAGATTGGTTGCTGTCCAAGGCCCTGGTTCTTTCAATGCCTTTATATGTGAGTGAGCAAAAACACTCTATGTTCTACATGTTCAACCCGTTCTCACTCCCAACTCATCAAATACCACCGCTTGGTCCGTGACCCATTCTTCTTAATTGGAAATAATCAAAGCCCCCTTCATTCATACAATAGGTCAGAGATGACCTCTCTGTAATTAGAAAAAATGTTTACAATGTTTACTGAGGTAATAAATCAAGTGAGAAGTAGGGTCATTTTCTCATAAACTCCTATACAATCAGACTTCTTTTTGCAACCAGAGGAGTCGCCCCCTGCTG
This sequence comes from Sebastiscus tertius, assembly GCA_916701665.1. Taxonomy (NCBI): domain Eukaryota; kingdom Metazoa; phylum Chordata; class Actinopteri; order Perciformes; family Sebastidae; genus Sebastiscus; species Sebastiscus tertius. The sequence goes on along the minus strand of CAKAOH010026789.1, from coordinate 74,748 downwards.
GCTATTAGAAATAATGCAAAGTTTAAGGCACTTCAGCATTGGCTTCACTTCTCAGGCCCGGAGGTATCCCACTGTCCCTGACATATCCAAAATCCAGTCATCCAGTCGTATGCCAACACAGTCTCACGGCAGTTCGTGAGATAGTCACAAAATTTAATCTAATTGATTTGTGTACATAGTCACGAATTTCCCTTTTTTTTTTTTCGTGACGCTCGGCATGACTTTCCGATCCAGTCTTTCCTCAAATAAAACTACTTAGTTAGGTTTAGGAAAAGATCGAATGGGTTAGGCTTAGGCAAGAAAACTACTTAGTTAGCTTTAGGAAAAGTGTCTAAATATATATATGTGTATATATATATATACACATATACATATTTATTTATTTGATATAGTTTTGCTGTTGTTAAACGCGGCCCCCCATTTACTTCACTTCATTAAGAATTTTCTCACTTTTCATATTCTTCGTTTACCATGGAGGCATTTTCTTCATGAATTCAAGTTAACACAGGGAGAGTATTTGATATACAAATGGTCATTTTGGGGGCGAAGTATTCCTTTAGAATCTGTTCATATGACTGGTTCTTGCATGCAGACCCATTCTATTGTATTGTGTAGAACAGAAGAAAAATGTCAGCCTGGTCAGATCAGAGAAAGGAGGATAGAGCCGCACTCTCGTAATTCCTATTTTAAAAGTTCAAACGTAAATAAAAGTATTAAAATGCTCATATGTGTGTTTGCTTTATAAATGCCATTAATGCTTGATCCATGAAATTGCTGCTTGGAATACTAAAATCACCATGGATCACTGCAGCCAATTATCTGATGGGGACACATGGGTGAATTTATTGTCGTTGTTGTCATCTTGTAATGTTAAAGCTGACCAATGACTACATCCCACAACAGCCCTGTCGCCTAAAAAGTATATTCCTATACAATGAAACTGCATTGTGAATTATGTTTAAAGGGGAAATGCATTTTGTTGTGGATTAAGTTTGTTTTTGATGTATCACAAATTGATGTAATATAACGTTGCAATTGTTTTTTAAATCGATGATACTAATATGACCAAATGTGATAAGGTGGATCCAGGGGGATAGAGTCAGAGCAACACGACCTCATCTCCATGCCAACCAGATAGAGCCCGAGCAACACAACCTCCTCTCCACGCCAGATAGATAGAGCCTGAGCAACACAATCTCCTCTCCACGCCAACCAGATAGAGCCTGAGCAACACAACCTCCTCTCCACGCCAACCAGATAGAGCCTGAGCAACACGACCACCTCTCCACGCCAACCAGATAGAGCCTGAGCAACGCGACCACCTCTCCGTGCCGAATAGATAGAGCCAGAGGAACGCGACCTCCTCTCCACGCCAGATAGATACAGCCAGAGCAACACGACCTCCTCTCCACCATGGAGCCTAGAGAGAGGACCAGATTTTTGTTATTAATTCACAGTTGCTTAGTAATGTAAACATATGTTGCCCATGCCAATGTGCCCCAATTTAGCTGTTAGTGTTGAATTCCTTAGGTTTTTGGATGACTATCAGGTGACCCTTCCCCCCACGGGTCTCCCCTCAACCCGTGTCTTGTGCTCTCATTGGCTGTCGCTCCTCGACAAATGTCAAACATTTAGCCTGCTCGGTGATGCATCTCTGAACAGCGAGCACCAAGCCAATGCCAATTTGTCTCTGATGTGGGTCTTTTGAGGGAAGCTCCAAAAACTGTTGGCGAGTGGAAAATGAGGGCTAAAGTTGTGCAGTATGAACTACGCTAGGCTACGTCTGAGAGGGCTTCTTCGACATGAATGTGTGTGTGAGCAGCAGCTGAGCTTGCTCTCAGTGAAACACAGACGCACAGATTTTCAATAATTGCATCAACATTTTGGCAAATTCCACGCTATTCCACGTTTTAAAGCTGATTCCATTTATTATCATCTCATTCAGCGATTCTGTCTGTGTCTTCTGCATCGCGGATATCATAGGGCCCTAGTTGTATGGGAATGTAATTTTGTAGGACACAGGGTTGCCCACAAAAACCTGTGTATTTGTTTAAAGGTAGGGTTGGTAAAGATTTATACCCTGAAAGCAATCAATAAATCAAATGTTCTGACAAAATCTGTGGCTGTCACAGGACTGTAATAAGCCTGTCCAATCATTTCATTCAGAACCTGTCTGCTTCTCTACCTACCTCGCTGTGTGCACTCTGCCTGTGCATACTCTACCTATGCACCCATTGCGCATCACTGGAGTCTTCCACAAGCTGCTAGCCTGACAGCTGTGAGGACTAACAACAGCCATGTTCGTTGTTTACGTCCGTAATGATAATTTCATGGGAGTGTCTTTGGAGGGAGGCCTGAAGGGTCGGACTGTCAGTGTTGCCGACTTGGCGACTTTCTCTTTAGATTTAGGGACCTTTGGAGCTGCTAGCTACTTTCATTGGAAAAGAGTTGGCAACACTGGACTCGATGTTTCAGTTGGATAATTTTTTTTTTTTAAATCTAGTGTACTCTTGCTAGTTTCGCTAGATCACCGACCTTACCTTTAAAATGCTGTACTGTTTCTGTAAGCAAGGATGTGAAGAGCAGTAACCAAATGATCCCTTTGTATGTCTCTATCTATGTCACTCTTTTGTCTCATTGTTGTTACTCCCTCGTTCAAATATTAGACTGGTCTAATTAGCAGGCTCATCACACTCTATTGATCTATGGATTAGTGTCTGATGAGAGCACTGAAAGGCAACAATGATGCAACGAGTGGCAACGTGAATGTAGACCGACCTCTTATAATATAGTACTCACCATAGCCTGCAGGCTAAACATTTCAAGGCTTTCTAAGGTAGTCCTTATCTGTAAGTATAATTTTAGCAAGTGGAAACTTTATACACTTTTCTTTGAACAAATTGACTTGTAGATTACCTTGGGTTGCATATAATTCTTCATTTAAAATCACTGATACGTCGGGCAGGGGTGAGATTGGATTTGTCCTCAGTAAAGGTGGATGTATATGTTTATGAATATCCCACTGCCACATCAGCAAATGAGCACACCGCTTTTGCATAATGATCTCCAAATTGAGGTGTATTGACGGAGTGCAGAACGCAGTTGACGGAAAAGCCAAGGGGAGCAAATTTGGGTTAGGGCCGGCTCTAGCCCTTTTGGTGCAATAGACCAAATCCCATGCGGCGTCGCTCTAGGGTTAGGGTTCAACCCCCCGGAACCCTAACCCCAGCCCGTAAACCACGACACAAAACAGACACAACACACATCAAACCTCACAATGGTTTTATTAAGCATTACGCTTAAGGCTTACTTTCCCCTTACCTGAGGGACTCACTTAAGGGTGTTGCACAGAGTCCTTTAAAAGGTTTCCTAACTTAAGGACAAACTTTAAGGCATTTACTGCATTAAAAGAGATTTTACAGTGGTACAATTCTACAGTTTCATGGAGACCATTTGCTGGTAGTGCCAACAATGTTTAAGGGACTCCTTAAGTATAAGACCAAGATAAGGAGAAAACCTCAAATTTGTATGTAAATTATATATATATATATTTATTTTTTTATTTATGAGAACATTTTAAGGAAGCCTTAAAGGGAAGATTTAAGGCTGTATTGCGCAACCGTATTTATATTAAGGAAACCTGAACTCCGACTTTAAGATAAATATCTTAACTGGAGGAGCTTTGTGCAACCAACCCAAGGACTTTTACTTGTAAGGAAATATTTTTAGACTGGTATTTCTACTTTTACTTCAGTTAAGGATCTGAGTACCTCTTCCATTACTGGTAGCAGGTCTGCTGTTGATGTTCAGGTCATTAACGGTTTGTTGCTACTGGGATATTTTAGGGTGTTAAGACACAAATTCAGATTTTTATTTTCAGAAATAACTGTATTTATTATAATGTAAAAAGTGTTCAGTCAGTTTCTCTACAACGAGTTACAGGGGGGAAAAGTTTTATTTCATACTTTCTTTCTTTCTTTATTTGTTCAGCGCCCCCCAGAGGTTGGCGCCCTAGGCGTTTGTCAATGCGTTTTTGAATGGGTTTTTAGTTAGATGCCTGAAATAAGGTCTGTGGTTAACACAAGCTGAAGACATAAAATCTGTCAGTAAATTTCCCACTCGAGAATTTTTAAGCCATTATGTGTCTTAAAAAAGGTGATATCTAACACGTGGCTAAATGAGACTACTAAACACCATCACGCCGACTCGTCCGCCTTTACAGCCTCGTTGTGTATACTAGCGCTCATGTGACTGTGGTGTAGTTCGTTTATAGCTTAACGATAGCTTTTTACTTCTGGCGATTGCTTCAAAAATCATCAGAGTGGTTTTCATTTGTGGAGATTATCTTGCTGGACAAAACGTTTAAGTATCACAAATGTTTGTTTGCCGCAGAGCTTCTTTTCTACAATAATCCAAAACCAAATGGAAAAATACCATTTTTTGTCGAGGGAGCCAGGGACATGCTAACTTCTGGTTGGCCTACAAAAATACGTCATCCCTGGAGCACTCTATATTGGCCCAGGATTGGGTAACGGAGTGTCTGTCAAAGGTGAGCGTTTAGAAACGACTGAGCATCTGTCAGCCCAGGCCGTGTGGATACATGGACTCAAAATGAGAAAGCAAGGCAATCAGAAAAATGACATCTACATCTAAACAGACAAGTAAACCACCAGTACTGTGACAAGATGACAGGTGTAGCTTATGTCACCGATCATGTGCAGTTTGAGAAAAGGCTCAGCATTACCTGATGTGATTAACATAATTGCAGAATAGCAGCGGTAGGGAAATAGATTTTGGCCCGAGCTAAGCTCAGTATGTGCACTAGACTCTTTAATGCGCCGGGGGAGCTGCAAAGGGACCTCTCAGAGTAATTAATGATCCCTGCTATTTCAACACCAACAAAAATGAACATTACCCATCTGCTACAGGGAGTCTGTCCTAAAAAAATACTTACAGCTGGGCTTGTCAAGGCATTGCTACACAAGACATATGCCTTCTTTAGTTAATAGGAAAAAGAAAATGCCTACATTTCCTTTTTCTTGCTCAATTGCTTGACACCTTTACTTTTCAATCGATATACTGTATAAACATAGATGGTAGTTGGGTTTTGAGTGGCAGTAAAGGTGTCTGTATTGACGTATGTAAAGGAATACATTGATGAAGAGGAGCCAGATGAATAATTAATTTTTCTTTTTTCTGAACAAAAGTCTCAGTATCTCACATATTTCCCTGCTCTTCAATTGACGTCATACTCCTTATATCAAAAGAGCAAAGGAAAAAACACTCACAATACATGTCCTGGAGAAAGAAAGAAAGAAATATGTATGTTTTTCACATGAGACTTTTTTATAACAGAATCTCCATATTAGAGCTACTGAGCCAACAATAATATAATAAAAAAATAGTAGCAAGCTGGGCTTAGGCTGTAACAGCCATTATATATTGTCTATAGGCTACAACACAGCAGTGGTTCACCAAAAATATGTTTTTTATTTAGAAAGTTGAATGCAGTAGTTATATAAAGTAGGCTACATGATCAGATTTTTCATTATAAAAAATTCAGTAGTTATATTTCACAGTACAATAATAATATAAAAATGAAATACATTATAAAACAAATAAAATGTAAGGAAAGGAAAAGAAGTTGAATAAAAAGAAAAAAAGAAAAAACAATCAGGGTCTGTTAAACAATTGGAATAAATATGAAATGTCTAAATAATTGAATAGTTTTAAGATATGTTTTAAAATCAGTATCTTTAAAAGTATAACAGGAGGGTAGTGTTTCCAAAAATAAGTTGAATAGGCCTTTTTCACAGCAGACATCTTGACTTGTCAAACACAGGTGTAACTAATAGCATTATTGATTGCTGGATTGCAAGAATTCCTGGAAAGCAGTCATTGCTTATGCTTATGCTTTTCCAGCTATGAAAAGTCCAAATGTTTGCTGTAGAAAGGACCATCGAATCGGATTCATCTGGGAACAATGAAGATACGATAAGGAAATAGCAGGACTCTGGTCAGCAAGATTACTAAAATGACATGTACATGGACAAGATGGACAGACTTTTCACAGGGAAGAAAAGGAAAATGTATGCTCATCTAACACATTCTGACTTCTACGATACCGTAGGTATACAGACGCTTGGTCAGTGTTCCTACGCTTCAAACTAAGACTCTCTAGATACCCCTCTAGCATCAGTTTTGGACATGTTGGGGACGGCGTGTCAGCTTCCGCTTGTTACATGCAACGTATCTTTTAATAATAAACTTCTAGGTACTGTAAGTTGGTATACTACATTTTTAGGTTTACTTATGCAACAAAACAACTTGGTTAGGTTGAGGATAATATTGGGGTTTAGGTTAAAATCAGTGGGCAACCTCCGGGTCTGAAAAGTGAAGCCAATGCGGAACTTGCATTCTTTCTAATAGCCAGCAGGGGACAACTCCTCTGGTTGCAAAAAGAAGTCTGATTGTATAGAAGTCTTAGAGAAAATGAGCCTACTTCTCACTTGATTGATTACCTCAGTAAACATTGCAAATACGGGTTTATGGTCTCGATCTTTAGTTTCAAGTCTACAGCAACACAGCATGATGTCCATTTAGTACATTATGGTCCCATTTCTAGTCAAATAGACCATAAAGTAGGGATGCTTTAAGGCGTGGCTATCTTGTGATTGACAGGTCGCTACCAAAACCCTTTCACAGTGTGTTTTTAGTTCATAGTCATCTAAAAATGTCTTATTCAGCGTTCGGTTGTACTTAGCTCCACCCTCTCGTATCACCTCTCGTTGCAAAAAAACGGCTAAAATGCTGAACTCGAGGCTTCAGTCTACAAACCAATGGGAGACATCACGGTGACTACGTCCACTTCTTATATACAGGCTATGGTTAAAAAAAGTAAGCATGTTTTTTAAAATAAGTTTGTTATGGAACTGGTGTTAAGTACATAATTTACGTGACAAAACTAAGGTATAAAATAAGTCAACATTGTCTTGGTTTCACACGGGACACGAAAAGCGGTCTACTGGGTGAAAGTCTGTGTTTGTTTGATTTGACAACAGTTATGAAACTGTTGGAAAACATGGAACAGCTTTATATTATCTTAATTATAGCTATTTCTGATGGTTGCCGTAATGTCCAAGGTTCACATACAGTCAAGTCTATTCAGACTGTTAACCATCAGCACTGTGGTAGTTTGCATCATGTCAATTATTCATTGGACTCAGATTCATGGCCTTGTCTGTCATGCAATTACAGTTTGTACTACAGTCAGTGTTACTTACAAGGTATGCAAATACAATATATATCTTAATACATACAGATTTCACACATTGTTATAAGCTGCTCTAAGAAAAAGGAACATATGCATTACTCTTTTAGTTTTAATGTATGTATTATGTGAGAAACACATAAAAGTAACATGATGTATCTGTGAAAACACAAACTTGATATTGTTTGCTTACAGAAAAATAATACAATGCAACACTAAAGCCCCCGCAACAATGACTTCACAAATGGATATGACCATAAAGCATAGGTCCTCTCAACCCAATTTCCCCCCGAGAGCGCTACGCATGACAAATGACAACAAGGCCATAATAGCCCCCATCTCTGCCATCCCACAGTTCAGCCTGTGCCGAAATGAGGCCAGCTCTACTTTTAATAACAAAGTCTGCATCTTCCTTTATCCTCCCTCTCCCGGTGGACTGAGGGGAAAATTGGATTTCACTCTTGTTTTTAAGAGGCTGATATTATCTCTTTTGGGGCGGAAATCATGTTTTAATAATTAAAATGATTTTGAAAATGACCAATTATGCTTCTTTTCAGCTGTAAATGAACGCCTGTTCCCCGGCTCTTGGCGTTGTTAAAGCGTTGAGCGTGCCTCCCTGGAGAGTTTTTTTCCTTTTAATCATTTAAGGAAGGCCCCCACCCCCTTCCTCTTGTCTCCCTGCCCAGTCCCTCTCTGTTAAGCCGCTGAAATTATGAAGCTGTCCATTTTTGCGAAGATGAAAAGATTCTTGTCTCCATTTTATGGTTCATGCAGATAAAGCAAAATAGGGCAGAGGTTACATTGTTCAGTGAGTAGATAAATTACTATCTGCTAATTCTCAAGCTTTTTCGAGCATTCCTGCTGAACGCGGAATTCCTGCCCATTTTTTAACATTTTCATGGATAATCTATTTTACAGTATGATGTAACCCACAAGTATCTTTGGAAAAGACTGATTAAGTGATTTGAACGTGTTTTGACATTTTAGCGCATATCTATAACTCAGATCTGATTGGATTCTTTTTTGCTCAGACTAAAGAGAAAATCAGAATTGGTCCTTGGTAATTGTCTGGAGCATTCTGTCACCTGATTCCAACACATGCACGTCAGCCGATTGGAGTGTTGGGAGTGTCCTCATTGGCCGTTTCTCTTTCAAAATGAAATTACGGGAACAGTCCTTTGTTTACCTTTTCAGGGGGGGGCGTGTCAACGGTTCCACTCACCGGCGCAAACTCAACTTTATGCAAATGAGCCCGTGCATGCAGCTCACGAAACTTGGACCAAGCTGTGAAACTAGGCGATCTAGTTCTAAAATGAAACAAGATCCAGCAGTGGAATAGCCTATTTCTCACTTAAAATGTTTTCAGAAGTAGATTTTGGTGAATTGTTTAGACGGAATAACACAAAGTTTACGAGCAGGTGCCATGTTTTTTCCTGTTTTAAATTGTGAGACCAATCAAGTGCATTCAACAAGTGTGAGAACAGGTTGACCTGGCAGGTCACTCCTACCAGATGACGAAGAAAGAACTGGTTTGTGAACGCAGCTTGGCAACAGGAATACCTCAAGGCTCAGTTCTGGGCCTTCTCTTCTCCCTCCACACAAGGAAGTTTGCCACTGTCATACTCTTGGCTTCTCCTGCCACTGCTATGCTGATGACACCCCGATATTCTTGTCATTCCCTCCATTAGAAAGTCAGGTGGAAACTCACATAGCTGCTTGGAGCAGATATCAAGGCATCTCCTCAACCTCAATCGACAAAAGACTGAACCTGCGTTCCTTCAGGGAAAGGGATGCCAGCACCGCATCCTGTTCATGCTTTGGTCACGCCAACTCAGGGGTGACCCTAGATTCTCTCAGCATTCTCTGCAAATATTACAGCCTTAGTTCTGCTCCTATAGATTGCTTCTGGCCTTTCCTCACTGGGGAGGTGACCCAGGTGGTGATCTAGGCGTGAGATCACTGCAACTCCCTCCTGGACGGAACCCCTGCTACTATCCATTTGGTGTCCAACCTCCGCAAGTTTTCCCACACCACTTTGCTTCTCGAAGAGGTGGAATAAACTCCCTGCCCTTCTTCCTCTGCAGACTGAAAACCCATATCACCTCGACAACCAATGCTAGCACTTACTGATGTCTCTTTTCTTTCACAAAAAGCACTTACAGTATAATATAGCATTGAATGTGCTCATGTATCCATTTTCAAGACTCTGGTGCTACCCTACAGGGTAGTGAAGGAAACTGCTCTTTCCAACCTCCAAGCCATGATCAAACTTTACACACTTGTATGACCGTTGTGGCCCTCTGCCTTGACCATTGACCACCTCTTCACTTCCGAGGACAGCACGGTTGCTCAGGGGTGGGATAAAATCCCTGCCCTTCTTCCTCTGCAGGCTGAAAACCCACATAACCTCGACAACCAACGTTAGCATTTCCTGATGTCTCTTTTCTTTCACAAAAAAACACTTCAAATATAGCATTGAATGTGCTCTTAGTTTATTAAGGAAGGAAGCACTTAGAATTGTTGATGACATCTAGCTCTTGTTCCCATGAAGGCTGAATGCACTTATGGCAAAATGTCTGGGCCTTTGAACTCTCGATACATGTGTAGAATCAGTGGATGTTCCAGGAAATGTTATTCCTGTATGAAACATTTTGTGGTGTATTACATACTGTAAACTCTATTAAATATATCCAGTTCTGAGAATTCTATGCTTTTTCAGAGCTTCAAAATGACTGACTGCAATTTCCCGCTCATGTGTCCTCATTTCTTTCAATATTAGACAGTTCACATGTGATTCTAAAAGCTTCTTTCTTTTAGCAGATCTAAACAGCACCTGCCTCGCCCACTACTGCCCTCTGGCCTCTATTCAAGGCTTCCCCTTTTTTTCTCTGCCTCAGTATTGAAATGTTGAAGAAGAAAGAAAAAGAGTAATCTGTACTTCTGAAAATGATCTGTGCCTGAAATCAGTTCTGTGATCATTAAGCGTTGATTTGGGATTTTAATGTCTGGTTCCCTACCAACTACGTAAATCTAAGAAATGGAGAAAAGAAGATGTCATTCACGAATGTATCCTTTGTTGTTGGGATCTGTTGTAAGGCTGAAAAACAGAGACAAGCACCTTATACACCATTTGTAACGATTCCTGTTTCTGATCAACATCACTGCCTGTTGCCTTCTATAGCTGGTAGAGTAATCAGAACAAGCAAGTGAGATGCTTTGAAAAATAACGAAAGACATATCATTTTGTAGTTACGTTATGTAATTCTGTGCTGCATGTCTCTGTAGTTTCGATGACATTAATTGCACAAACAGCACACAGTTTTGGAGAGTCTCTGCTTGAAAGCATTTGGGGTTTTGCACTCAGCTGTACATCTGGAAAAGACAGAAGTATTTATGTGACGAATGAAACAAAATAGCAAGAGAGAGAAATTCAAACCCTGGGCGTGACTGTTGGATTTTTGGTTTCAGAGAGTTACAAAAATTGTCAATTGTAACTTTGAAAAGTTGTTGGGGATGCTATTGAATGATCTGACAGGCACATGGTTTGAAGCATAGTGAGGCCTCAATCCACTCCAAGCTACGCCTCAGTGAACCAGAAACATACTCCTCTCAGAGCCCAATCAGGTGGTAACATGCTGTGTAAAATTGCCAACAAGTCTGGCCTTCTGCTAACCTTTAATTTAGTGAGCTGAGAAGCAGCCGGCTAAGCTTCGATAGTCATAGAATTGAGGTTACTCCTGGTAACTACAATTTCTATTTTTTATGTCTTCCATTTTTACCAGGCTTTACTTTTGGTAAAAACAATCGACTGCACAAAAATTTAGTTTGAGTCTCCGTTATGTCTCCCATAGGTTTCTGAAGTACCGTTGTGAAGCTCAATGTGGGTGGCTCTGGCCGTCGCCATCATGGCAGTGACGACAAAACTTCAACGCCCGGATTAATCCAAAAATGGGCAAAGAGGTGGATCGTCTGTGAAGCTTAGGCGGGCTGGGTGACGCTCCTGAGACGGCACCAACCTGTCAGTCAAAGTTGTCATGCCTTCAATTATACCTAACTTTAAGCCTTAATATAATTTAATAGGTGAGTTATATAAAAATTCACCCCTGTACAGAATGGGTATATTAGCTTTAGAGACCAAAAATGTTCTTTTGTACCAGGTTTGTACCAAAGTTGGGCATTTTAACATGGGGGTCTATGGGGATTGATATGCTTTTGGAGCCAGCCATTTGAGTAACAGCAGTTTTTGGCACTTTTGTGTTGGCTTCACTTTTTAGCATCGGAGGTTGCTGTTTGGCAAAAAACAGTGGTAGTTTTATTGTTATTTTAACTTAATTTAATTTTTGCTGGCTCCCACTTTTATCAAGTGGGAGCCAACAATTCAATTGTGAGTATTGTATCTAATCAAAGTATTTCCTATTTAGTGGAAGTACCATGTTATCGGGTCATGTTATCACATGACCTGTGATCTGTTTCAGGATGCTCATGCAGATGTTTTTATGGGTTACCCAAGCAAAGGCCATTATTGGTTGGACTGCAAAATAAATATATTTATCAGTTTCAAAACACTATAGGCTTGCTGTTGTCCAAGTAAATACTCAAGATACATGGAATAAGATCACAACTTTTAATAAAGCAGAAATATTTCCATCCCATGGTGAACATTGCACATTTTGTCTCCCATACTCTTTTCTGTACTCTTTACTGTCTGCAGGATCCCAGTCCCTCCTGCTGTGGTAATATTGCTATAAATGTTCAGTCTCTTTATCATAAATTACACTTTAATTTGCCATTTCTAGTGCTTAAATTAGATTTATATCTGTCACATATCCCCATCCACCACTTGAGAATTATCACATCCTGGTATGTACTGTATATTCAAAGGGAAAGGAAGCACGGTCTAAGGAGATATGTGAGACAAGCTTTGCACTCTTTATCCATTTTTTGTGTTTCCTTGACTCTGACAGGCAGTGTGGAGGCTTCCTGTCCTGTATATTATAAAATGAGAGCAAAGAGATGACATTTTCCCCACCAATCCAAGTCCAAACATGCCACCGGTGGTGTGGTATTTGTCTAGAAGATCCTTAAATAAAGACTGTGGCTCTGTCATTTCATTTACCATGGCTGAACCCCAAAAAGCAGCCAAAACAGAGAGCCTCAGGCACTGGTCAAGCCTGGAAAAACCCAAAAGAAAGAAGAAAAATCACACAATTCACACTACTCCAGACTGAAATATCTCACCATCTATCGGATGGATTGCCATGGAATTTGGTACAGACATTCATGCTTCCCAGAGAATGAATCCTACTGGTTTTGGTGATCGTCAGACTTTTCTTCTAGTTAAGTGGCGCATAATCTGGGCGCAAAGTAAGAAGCAAACCAAACCAATCAGAGTGTCATCTCCCATTCCCTTTTAAAGCCAGGTGTGCCTGCACATAGGTGCATTGCTATCAGAGTTGCCAAGTCTGCTTATTATAAGCAATTTTGGGCTTGTTTTCTTAAAAAGTCGCTTACAAATATTGGTAGTTGTGGGTTGTTTCTGAAGTATAGTTGCTTATTTGGGCTTGCTCCTGTCTCTCTCCTCTATACCTGTCTAGTTTGTCCTGTTGCAGGATCCATAGACAACCCCGATCCAAATCTAGATCTAATCTAAGTTAGAAATGGATGCGAAATAGACATGAAACCTTCAATTTCAAGTTTATAACAAGAAAAATGCAAAATTACTAGCTAAAAATGAATGCAAAAATGCAATTTAATGCATGCAATCCAAAATAAATTCATACATATACATGTGTATGAAATGATTAAGGGGCCGCCTCTGTCTCATACTGTGGTAGGTAGGTAAGGTCGCATGTTTTGGGCTTTTTTGTGTGGGAGAGTTGCTTCTTTTGGGCTTGTTTCTATAGACCTTGTTGCTTGTTTCTCTCGCAAGATCTGGACGAATCTGCCTTTTTAAACTGCAATTTACTATTTAAAAGGCAAATTTGGTAAATGAGTGAGCAGATGTATGTGGTGCATGGCCGGTGGACCCTCTGCCTCCACTGTCTCCCAATCTTCTGTCCCTTCAACAACTCCATTTGTCTGCACATGAGCAAATGCATGGGATCTGCTTCGCTCACAGACGTCGAGCCAGGCACTGCTGGAGAAACACGGTGCGAAACGTGTGGATCCATCAGCCTCAAAAAACGCTGCCGTTTATAGAGGGAGAAGGCCCGCAAATTTGAAGTCGCCTACGACTACGACATTCGCACGCACAAAGGGATGATGAGAGGAGACGCCACAGAGGCACTGTGTGTGCACTGTAATTTCACAGGTTGAGCGATACAGAATGCCTCAGAGCCTTACTTCATTATATTCCATTATATTCTGAATTGTAACCTGCCGCCTGAATGTAGTGTTTTTCCATAACATAAATAAAAACATTGTTGTAGCGGAGGAGGCACGTTGCTGTGTCCCTTTGTACATGTGATGTGAAGCTGCCTGTATATGCATCTTACTATCTATATAATGCGCCCTTTAAATAGCAGGAAAATACTGCGCCAGACTTTAGACCAGGTTCTTGTTGGTCAATGGAGCAATCGCTTCCTGCTGCCTCAAGATAGCAATGCGCCAACAAAGCGCCTGACCGTGCCTCATTTTAAGACTGTGGAGGTGAGCATGGTTGGTATTCAGCTGCAGGAGAGAGAGAGAGGTGTCGGGAAGGCTCATGAGAGCTGTGCCAGGTGAGTTGATTGACGCAGCTGCTGCTCATTGTCTAATCACACTCTCCCTTTAAATGCAGTAGCGTGCTGGACCTCTGATGACTGAGTCCCACACACACACACACACACACACACACACACACACACAAAAACACGCACAAACACACGCACGCACGCACGCACGCACGCACGCACGCACGCACGCACGCACGCACGCACGCACGCACGCACGCACGCACGCACGCACGCACGCACAGACAGACAGACAGACAGACAGACAGACAGACAGGAGCCGGCCACCTAGGCTGGAAGTGCATGGACTGGAGAGCGCAAAAAGAGTTTTGTTAGAATAGGGCTGTCAATCGATTAAAATAGTTAATCACGATTAATTGCACACTTTGTATCTGTTCAAAAATGTACCTTAAAGGGAGATTTGTCAAGTATTTAACACTCTTATCAACATGGGAGTGGGCAAATATGCTTGCTTTATGCAAATGTATGTATTTATTATTGGAAATCAATGACAAATATTGTCCAGAAACCCTTACAGGTACTGCATATAGCATAAAATTTGCTTAAATCATAATATGGCAAACTGCCCGGTAAATCTAAATTAATAAACAATAAAATACAATTTTTAAATAAAACATTTTGGATACATTTTCAATTTATGAACACATTTTTAAACCACTTTTAATATTTGATTTATGTTAAAGGCCATTTTGAATGATTAACTTTTCGGGAGTATGGTGAAAAAAGTTAGTTTAGAGCCCTGGGCGCAAGTACACAACATGGGCGTAAAAATTACAACTTCACCGGTTGGAAACTAGCAATGACAGTTGCGCTGCGCTGTGCGCCGTAATGTGTCGAGTTTAGGATAGGGCCTTTAGACTTGTTCAACCTGACAATCACTGACTTCAAACCAACAAAAATAATCCCTCGACATTCAAATATTCAAGACCACAGTATTTCATTTTTTTCAAATCCTTCAACAGACCTAATTGTCTTACTTGTGAATGTGATTTCACCTCATAATCTACCATACTAAACCCTCTTTTTAATCTGGAAGTAATGCCCATGCAGTCACAGTGGCAGATAGCTCCACGCTGTCCTTTAGCATGTAATTAAATCAGTGTTATATATGCAAATGTTTCTTGTATTTATTTTTTCTCATGTTTTACTTAAGCCCTGTTGTTCCCCCAGCGGACTTGCTTATTTACAGTGCTGCTTCACGGAACATTCTGTATTGTAGCAGTAATGGAAATAAGATCCAGTTTCTCCACACATTGAGGAATACTGTAGTTTGTACTGCCAAAGCGCATTGTGTAATGAGTCTGTGCACAGGGCCTGTCCTTCTGTTTTATTAATGTGCAGCGCAACAAATGTCCTTAAACAAATTATCTGTGCTGGTGTGATGAATTATTAGCTGCTTTTGGTTTTATTTATAGATACAGTAAATAAATACAAAGTGGCACACTGCCTTGTCTTTAGCTGCTGCATCTCTGACTGTTCTCCAAGAGTAAATCATGTGCGTGGAATCACAATGTGATTTGTAAGGTTTTGTTTTGCACTGCTATGCTATCTATAACCTTAAAACAACATTCCTTTTCAAACTGGCAAGTCAGCAGATCTTACATACAGGGCACCATTACTAATACAAAAGGTTTTTTCTTCCCATTATTAGCATATCTGATGGATCGCATCCTTTGCCGTGAGCTTTGCATTATACTGCTTGAATTAGAAATGGAACCATAAAATATCCATTTCTAAAGAGGCTCTGGCAGCTGCAGATCTTTACGACATGATGTGGTGTTGCCAACGCATTCTCACTCCCATCTCGTCAAAAAACACAGCTGGATCAGTGGCCCTCGGCATTGGATATATCGACGCACTAGCTACCCCTCCAGCATTAGTTTTGGACGTGTCAGGGACAGTGGGTTATACTTCCAGGTCTGAGAAGTGAGGCCAATTCTGAAGTGCCTTAAACTTGCATTCTCTCTAATAGCCAACAGGGGGCGACTCCTCTGGTTGCAAAAAGAAGTCTGATTGTATTGAAGTCAATGAGAAAATGACCCTACTTTTAATTGGATTTCTTACCTCAGTAAACATTGTAAATATGAGTTTATGGTTTCAATCTCTAGTTTCAAGTCTTTTTCAATACAGCATGATGTTCATTTAGTAAATTATGGTCCCATTTAGAGTCAAATAGATCATAAAGCAGAGGATGCTTTAGGGCATGGCTACCTTGTGATTGACAGGTCGCTACCACGGCGTTGTCCGGTCTGGGAGTTGTCCATGTTTTTGTCTTACAACTTTAAACCTTTCACAGTGTGTTTTCAGTTCATGAAAATTAATTCTAACCTTTTTGGTGATCTGTAAATGTCTTATTTAGCGTTTGGTAGTACTTAGCTCCACCCTCTCGTGTCACTTCTGGTTGCAAAAAACCAAGATGGCGACGGCCAAAATGCCAAACTCGAGGCTTCAAAACGGCAGTCCACAAACCAATGGGTGTCGTCACAGTGAATACGTCCACTTCTTATATACAGTGTATGGTCAAGGACGGTGTGTCAATATACGCTCCTGACATTCATAGTGTCCTTTCGAAATAAACTTCCGTTTTCACGGGAAGTTAGGTTTAGTCAACACAACCACTTAGTTAGGGTTAGGAAACGGTTGTGGTTGACGTTAACTTCACTGACTAGCGACTCACGGGACTCACAGGACTCACGATTCTAACAAGTCACATGAAAGTCCTGTGTTTGTTTGACTCATCCACCACCCCTCCTGCCTGCCCTAAGCATCCCTGCCACACTCTTTTTACAACGTCAAGTGCTCCAACAGTCTAATAACGCCACGGGTGGGTTTACATTGGAGTTAGTTGAAAGATAAGATAAGATAAGATATTCCTTTATTAGTCCCACAGTGTGGAAATTTCCAAAGCCCGGTGTGTCGCATACAGTCGCTAAAGGGTTCCTCCGTGCGTCGGTATCCGATGCCGAGGGGCACTGATCAAGTGGTGGTATTTGCCGAGTTTGGAATGAGAAAGGGTTGGTGGTGCTCATGGAAACACTACCGCTTTTGTCAACAGGGGCCACCAAAATCCACACAAAATGAGAGTTGCTTATAGTAGCTTTAAGTAAAAGATCTGAATACTTCTTCCTCCACTGTTGTTGTCTATGAATGACCCATACCCCAGTCCCCTTTAATTCATTTCTAGTAGGGCTGTCAAAGTTAACACGATAACGTATTAACGCAACTTGTGATTTTTAGGTTATAGCGGGCACAGTTGTAAAGCTAGAGTGAAGATACTGGCATCATATGAAATTAGAAAACCCAAAGAATCCATTGGTGCCAACATGCTAGCTTGTCGAGAAGGAGGCTAAATAACGCTCCAAACTTGCGCTAAATTTTGGCATGGAAGAACTGGCATGGCCATTTTCAAAGGGGTCCCTTGACCTTTGACCTCAAGATATGTGAATGTAAATGGGTTCTATGGGTACCCACGAGTCTCCCCTTTACAGACATGCCCACTTTATGATAATCACATGCAGTTTGGGGCAAGTCATAGTCAAGTCAGCACACTGACACACTGACAGCTGTTGTTGCCTGTTGGGCTGCCGTCTATCATGTTATGATTTTAGCATATTTTTTATGCTAAATGCAGTACCTGTGAGGGTTTCTGGACAATATTTGTCATTGTTTTGTGTTGTTAATTGATTTCCAATAATATATATATACATACATTTGCATAAAGCAGCATATTTGCTTGACAAATCTCCCTTTAAGGTACATTTTGAACAGTTAAAAAATGTGCGATTCATTTTCGATTTATCACGTTTAAATATTTTAATCGATTGACAGCCTTACATATTATACAAGACTCTGTCATTGATTGAAGCGTAAGCTGCCCCCCCCCCTTCCCTCTCATACACCCACTCCCATCTCCATCCCTCACACACAGGCTTCCTCACACCTCACCTCCCTCGTCTCACTCTCTCCCTCAATCAGAAATACTTGGTAATGATGTGAGCTGCACTCAACGGCAACCTGCACAGGACCTGAGGACCCTGTGGATGTACAGCCTCTGACATCATGTGCCCCCCCCCACCACGTGGAAGAGGCCTCACCTCCACCTCCCACGTCAGACCCCTCACCAAGACTCTATTTCCTGCCCCACTCTCGAAATCCACAATCAATAACTGACAAAATGTCAAACACATTTGTATCTGTATCCTCCCCTCGGCGGGAACTCTATCTGCCGGTTGGACCGGTGTCAAGGCTGCCAGAGCTGCGATCTGTTACACCCACGCTCCTGATAGAAATACTACTGACAGATTAATGTTTGGGTTCAGGGAGAATCAATCATTTCCTCTCACCTATTGTCTTTGAAGCAATCTTTTTTTAATCTAATTTATCTCACTTTGATTACCCAGTGCAAATCAGGCAAGCAACGGCGCCTGCAATATTAATGTCCTCATCAATAAAGAAGGCAAAACGGATCAAACCACTACTTGAAAAGAACTAATCTTCAAATAATACACATTGAAAAGCTATTTGGGTCCGGCGTCTCATATCAGAGAGCACAACAATGGAAGGATCAAGTTCCTCTTCAGAGACTTTCACTTCTTACATCTTGTGTCATTTAGGTAATGAATTAATGTAAATGGGAACTGTCAGTTTACAAGACTTAACACTAAAATGCTAAAAGGGGAAAGTAATATCGCACGTCGCAGGAAGCAATTTGCTTTATTAATATCTGTTCAGCAGGGATGCAGGAAATATACACTGACTGGAACGAAGTTTCACAAACTTTTTAATAACCGAGGTAAATTGCTGTAGATAGCCAGGCAGTGCAGCTAAGACAAAGTCACAGCATGCTAGCAATGTGTTATGAGCAGGATAAATAGCAGGAAATGATACAGACCTCACGCCAGTTTGCAGGGAATGAGTAAAACGTTTTTATGTAATTAATGTCATGGTGGAAGATACCACTGACAATAGACTCGTGTCCTCAGAATTTTCAGGATGTGAGGTTTTTTTTGCAACCTGCTGCTATGACTCTTTACAGACTTGCACTATAGAGTGCTACAAGACTAAAGTGTCCTAAAGAGTCCTAAAGCCAGGAAATGAGTTAGCATTTTAGCACTTCTTGTTCCCTCATCTGGAAGTCAATGGGTTTTTTAGTGAGATGCCTGAAATAAGGTCAGTGGCTAACACAAGCTGGAGAGATTTTATCGTTTTCTTCTACGACAATGTGAGCTTTTTACTTCTGGTGATTGCATTCACACTTCAAAAATCATAAAAGTGGTGTTCATTTGTGGAGATTATCTCGCTGAACAAAACGTGTAAGTATCATAAACGTGTGTTTGCCACAGAGCTCATTTCTGCAACAATCCAAAACCCAATGGAAAATCCCATTTGGCTTTTTGTCGAGGGAACCCAAGGCGATGCTAACTTCCCGGATGGCCTACAAAAATCTCTTTCTAAAAACAAAAATGACTTAATATGTCATCCAGAGTAGGCTCTCATGACCACGCCAACAATCCTGTGTGCCTCATAGATGGTAACAGAGTCAACAGAAGAAGTTAAAACTTATCTCCAAACTTGTACTTTAATTGTAATAATGCTAATGCACCAACAATAAATTTAGAAATTAAATAAAAATGTAAAAAGGTTTCCGATGCCAAAGGGGCGCTGCCCAATCTACGGTATTTGGGATTGAGAACGGGTTGCAGTACATTCATGTATTTGACGTAACGTCAAAACTGTTACTTCTTCAATTCTTTTGATAATGCTAATTTTTTGAATGCTTTAAACAAAATGTATGGCCATATCTTATACGTTCGAACATATAAGCTCTTGATTTACCAGTCCATCTACGTTCCAATCCACAGCTATGGTCATGAGCTGTTGGGTAGTGACCGAAAGAATGACATTGCGGATATACAAGTGGCCGAAATGAGCTCCCTCGGTAGGGTGGCTGGGCCCAGCCTTAGAGATAGGGTGAGGAGCTCAGACATCCGGAGGGAGCGCGCAGTAGAGCTGCTGCTCGTTCGCGTCGAAATGGGCCCAGCTGAGGTGGTTCTGGCTTCTGACGTCTCCTGGACGCCTCTCTTTGGAGGTTTTCCAGGCACATCCAAGTGGTTAGAGGCCCTGGGGTAGACCCAGAACACACTGTAGAGATTACATATCTCGTCTAGCCTTGGAACGCCTCGGGGTCCCCCCAGGAAGAGCTGGAAAACGTTATTGGGGACAGGGACGTCTGGAATTCCCTGCTAATCCTGCTGCCCCCGCCGCCCGGCCCCAGATAAGTGGAAAGAAAATGGATGGATTTCATACGTTGCACTTTTTAAATTCAAGTCACTTTTATTTGTATAGCCCAAAATCACAAATTTGCCTCAGGGTGGCTTTACAATCTGTACAAGATACGACACCCTCTGTTCTCTACAGTGCGACCCTCTCATCAGATGTGGAAAATCTCCCCCAAGAAGAGCAACAGAGGATGGACCCCCCCTTCCAGGATGGAATGGATGACACATATAATGTGAACATATATAAAGAGATGGATCTAGGAGGATGTCAAGCAGCTTCAAGGTGCCAAATAGATAGAGCCAGAGCACCACGACCTCCTCTCCACACCAGATAGATAGAGCCAGAGCACCACGACCTCCTCTCCACGCCAACCAGATAGAGTCCGAGCAACACAACCTCCTCTCCATGCCAACCAGATAGAGTCCGAGCACCACGACCTCCTCTCCACGCCAGATAGATAGAGCCAGAGCACCACGACCTCCTCTCTACACCAAATAGGTAGAGCCAGAGCAACACGACCTCCTCTACACGCCGAATAGATAGAGCCAGAGCAACAAGACGTCCTCTCCATGCCAGATAGATAGAGCCAGAGCAACAAGACGTCCTCTCCACCATGGAACCTAGAGAGAGGACAAGATTTTTGCCTTTAGTTCACAGTTGCTTTTGTAATGTAAATGTATGTTTCCCATGCCAATAAGCCCCTTTGGACTGAATGCAGGGACATAAACAACAGAGGGTTATTGAGAGGCAGTGGCTTAAAATTAATATTATTCTCGTCAACAGGAGTACTAGGCTTAAATAATACATTGAGACTGAGACTGACTTGCCAGCCCGAAAAATAGAAAAATAACTAACTAACTAATTCAAAGTTAGGGCAAAAAGATTGGTTCTGAGTTTGGATTTAAAGGCCTCCACAGAATCACACATGTGTGTCACACGTATAGGACTCACAACCTCGGAATTTGATCCAAAATCCAGGCGATGGCTCACACCCTGTCAATGTAAAACTTAACAGTTGCACTTTCCCATCTTAACTTCGCAGTGACAGTCTCTTTTTTTTTTCTCGTTTTTAACCAGATCTCTCTCCCTGCTATTAAGTTCCTCCTCCAGTTCCAGCTCGTCTCAGCTGTCTTTAATGTACATCGCTCCGTCAAACAAGAGGCACAAAATCAATCCCTTGCTTTCTATTTGTGCGTTGCAAAAACCACCCTGCTCCCGATCAATACGCATTCGGGCTGGATGACAAAGGTAACAGGTGTGTGTGTTTTCAGACTGTTGTGCACTGAAGAGAGAGCCTCCTTTTCCTCGAATAAAAGTGTTCCTGTGAGTGTTCATAGCAGTGCTTAGGCTTGTTCTCACTCAAGAACCTGAATAAGAAATTACTGTCCTATTGTAGGCGGTTACGAATAGGAAGCACACAATACACTGTTATTTATATGAAAATATAACCTTGACATAGAAAACCGACAGTGTGGTGTACACACTAAAAGATCTCAACATACTGTGTGTAAAGGCAACACTGGCATGGCATGTGAAAATCTGTGTCCACTATAGGCTACTTTCCAAACATTTTCTTGTTCAGTGTGTGTGTTCAAGTGTCATATCATGAAAAACTCACTTTAGTGGGACAGCTCAGCTGAAATATTCATAACAATTGTGCATTTTGCAATAAAAGCAACACATTTGGCACAGATGTAGGTTTATGCACCCGATTCGACTTTTATCATCAGGCCATTAAATAGGCATTATCAGTCGCTATAAAGCACCATAGATGTGGGTCATTAGGGGCTGTCTACGCCTACTACGTTGTAAAAGTGAAACATAAAAGCAACACATTCTAACATGTTGTAAAACTGAATGAAACGTCACGTTTTGAACACAAAAAGGCTTCTTTAGGTTTAGGCAACAAAACTACAACTTCTTTAGGTTTAGGCAACAAAAAACACTTTGTTAAGTTTAGGGAAAAACATTGTGTTTTGGGTTAAAATAACTACAATCACAACTATTACTGGTTTCACATGGGACACAAACTCCTCGGGGAAAGTCCTGTGTTTTGTGTCCGTTCCATCATCCCCAACCTCCTTCACTTATGGAGTATCACACTATCTATGCTACAGCGACTGACTGCCGCTTCTGCTCCTGTCATAATTACTATGGTCTCTTTCGGTGATCTACCATGGGAATAGATGATAGAACCTACTAGTAGGTGTAGTAGACTCCAATTGACCCACATCTATGGGGCTTATGGTGACTAATAACGCCTATTTAATAACCTAATCGGCTGGTTTATATGTTATGAAAAGGTATAGATATCAGGGCACCAGAAATTTGGCCCCTTGGGCCCATGGCAGCCATTTTTCAAAATGGGTGCCAAATAGGCGCTAAATATTCCTAAATATTCCGCTTGATGATTTCCAAGGTGTGTTCGAGCCCATTAGATCAGATGTCAGAAGATCAAAGACATGTTTTTTCCCCTCTAAGTGACTGTGTGATCACAAAGGTAAAATATCTTAGGCTTGCGTTAACCACAGACCTTATTTCAGGCATCTATTGAAAAACCCATTGACCTCGAGACGAAGGAACTGGTAGTGCTAAAATGCTAACTCATTTCTGGGTTTTAGGACTGATTCCTGCAGCACTCTATTCTTCTATCCCTGCCTGTCTTTCATCTCTTCTTCTTCAAAGATGCATGAGCTGTCTATCCATGCCTTGCATAGACGGCCCATAGCCTGAACTTGAGCATGTGTTCCTTAACCTGCAGCTACATCAGTCTTTGGCCTTGGGAGACTTAGTAGACTGCTAAAGCAGCAATGTAATGTACTCTGTCTGACACTCCACATCTCTGCTTCTGACTCTTTTATTATTTGGCTTCTTTATCAGAACTGACTGCCAGAGGGCTTTTATCTTGATTTTCAACCAACTGTGCATTATGGACAATTTTCAAAATTTGGAGGATATTTTATCTGAGCCAAAGGAAACCATGGCACATGCATTACAAACTCTTCATTCACACAGCAATTCACTTAAGTCCAGGAAAAAGCCTGGGGCATGTTTATCAATGTGTTCTGATAAAGGCATGTTCAAAACTGCTGGGTGCAATGGAAACAGAAGCCCCTTTCGCACATGCACTGCAACCCTGAACTTGTCTAGACCGGAGGAGGTTTGTGTGAGAACGCAAATGTCCGAATCAGTTGGACCGCACATTTAATGGACTTTACCCTGCCAGCTCACGAGTCTGTGTAATGTCCGATTGAGCCTATGTGTGAATAGAACCATTGTAATGTCATTGTCCAGAGAATCCAAAGTGAGCGAGTGGGTGTGTTGATGGCATTTCTATCATGTGACTGGCGCAAAACCAGAAGAAAACAAACATCCAAAGGTGAAAATGAAGGGTCATCAAGACGCCAAAAAAAAAGGTTGAACTGGAGAGACAACGAGATTCGGAACTTCTGTCGATAAGGGCCAATGATGAAATCAGACAAATTCAAGGAACAGCTAGAGACTTGTTTGTTTATGATCAAATTACATACCGGCTACCTGAACCATACCAAACAGGTTATGTGTAAAAGTACCCTAAGTAACATTTTACTGTAGTAGTTAATTTTAATGGGGACTGCCCATTGTTCTGACGGCCCATTATTCCAAAACCCCAATAGTCCGAAAAAAGTACCACTGGACCAAACGCCATTTGTCCGACTGCCCGTTATCCCGAAGCAAATGGCCATTGTTCCGAAGGCACATTGCTCCGAAAATGCTCTATCTATGCAACAAACAGAAGCACGTGTCTAATTTTGATGAAGAATAATGTCATTGGACCTTCACAATTTATTTTCTTACTGAGGGAGGGATGACCCATTACTCTGCTTCTTATTACTTGTTGCCTTCGTTGGTTGGGTTGATTAGGTTTAGGCATGTGGAGTGAAGTTAGTTAGGATTAGGCAACAAAAACAATTTGTTAGGTTTTGGAAAAAAACAACATGGTTGGTCTTAAAAGTACTATATTTTTACTTTGACAGTAAGTGCCTGACAACGACTTGTTGTGAAGTAAATGCAATGGAACGGGGGAGGGAAAATCCGACATCTAGTGGCTGAATGAATCAACAGTACCTTTAAGGTACAGTCTGTGTAAATGTGGTTCTTCCTCATCTGAAATGTCTGCTTTTCCTAGGGCAATAGACAAATTAAACTATTGTGATTCAAGTGGTGTTACTTCTGTAAAAGACTACATAGATTTGAATTTGTCTGGGGCAAATTGATCACCGAGTCAAAATCTTCTCAAGGGCAGTCCTCTCTGATTTAATTTTTTAAGCATCCCCATCATTTATGAATCATCAGCAGACTTTTCCAATAGCCTCCCCACCGATGCACCTGATGTCTGATGATCTGTCTGAGGAAATACTAATGTTTTCATCGATTCCACAATAAATACTAGTGGATACATTATTCACAGTAAAAACAATCGTGCAAAATATTTGAAAACTGCTGACTATGTTATCCTCTTAGCCTATTGATCGCCCCACTAAAGCCTACCGACTGAATTAACACCGTTAATCACACTTGACTTATTTTCAAAAGTCTCATTTCAAATTCCATTCCAAGAAGTAATGACACTTCTTGGAAGTGGAACAGCTCCATCCGTTGTCCCATTTCTGCACAGCCACGCTGAACATACTTACTGTCTATGTCACTAGTTTTAAAGGAAGAGTCACATCTTAGATGCAAAAGTAGTTCAAATTTGCATTTTCTTTGAATTTAGGCCAGAATGAGCCTTTGCCAGGCAAACACTCAAATAGTCATGTGCTCCATCAGCCTGCATCACGACTCTCTGCTCATTTATCTTGATGTTTTTGAAGCAGTACTGAGTACAGAGTACTGAGCAGAGCATAGCTCAACATTAAAATTCAAAGTCTTGAAAAAATATACCTATTATTTTTTGTAAACTGGGTCTATCACTGCATTAATTGTGTTTATTGATAAATACACTTAGTCACCCTTGTGTTGGCAATGTTTACTACAGCAACAGGAAACTGATAACTCCCCGAGTGGTACTCCACAACTCCACAACCGCACACTTACGGTCACAGTCAGTGTTGGAAATGTGTAAGAGAACATGCATGATGCTTTTTGTTTAAAATGTGCAATATGTTAACTGCACTCGCCTTGGCATCCAGGAGACACACCCTATTTTCTTCCTGATAATGCTGCACAGTGAACTACAAATCCATGTTGGAATCGGCAGGATGAGAGGTAACTTTACTGTCCGTGCAGGACTGTACGGATTACCGGTTGGTTCATTGATTTACATTATAGAGACAGACTCTATTCAGTAAAAATGAGTATTGGGCGAAAGACAATTCAAACGTCATCATGATGTGTTCAAATATCATCTTGTAAAATGTATTTTTGGCGAGAAACTAGAGAACAAAAAGCAGTCGGCTATGCAAATGGTAATAAAGGAGTGTATGTTGAAGTACATGGGATTTATTGTTTTACATTTGTTTTTTACCGTGGTATCGAATTGGTATTGAGATTCGTGGAACATCACTGGGTATTGGTATCGCCTACTAAATTTTGTATCGTGCCAGCCCTACTAGGCATACAGTGAACCAGCCCGCTCTCATTCCCAGGGCGTCAAATACAGCTGCCTTGTCAGAGCCGTTGGCTTTCGATGCCGCTGCACAAGGCACCCTTTAGCGGCGGTAGGAGATGCACCGGGCTTTTCATTAACTACAATGTAAACCCATCGGCGGCAACAGTTACCGTTCAGAGAAAGTGCTGTGGTTACTGACTATAAAGAGCAAAAGAGACACACAAGGCGGACAGTAAGGGAGGTGGATAGACTGAACAAACATAAGGCTTTCACCCAGGAGACTGCTGTTATGGTACATGTCCACGGGTGTCTTTTATCGCGAGGGATCGCCTCCCTTCCCAGCATTGGACGCTTGATGGGCTGACACTCGGCACCTGATTGAACGAACGCTTTCCCTCGTGGGAATGTGTTTCAATGTCTGCCTAAAGATTTAAAAGCATGTGTGCAGTTTTGGAATGAGCAGCTTCCAAGTAGTTAAATAAGATTTAAAAGGTGGGTCTATGCTTTGACTGAGGTGCTTTATCTACACAACGGTTGAAAACTGAAGCTAGTCCAAAAAGATTTATACATCTTGCTTGTGAGTCCCTCATCCAATCCAAATTCTTGTCAGAGCCATTTCAGCTGCCAGAGAAGCAGCCAACACGTTGTCACGCTCTTTTCGAGCTTAACAAATTGACAAAGATTTGTAAACAACACAAGCTGTCATATCTCACCACCAATTTGACTCCTGCTTGAATAAAACATCGGACCACACACAAACTCCCCTTTTTTTCTTTTTTTCTGCACACTTCTCTGTACCCAAAGCAATTTTTTCAGTTCATGGTCCAATTTTGTAGTCCAGTGGAGTGTGGCAGAAGCATGGGCTAACATCAACACGAGATTGTGGAACACATAACAGGCTTTGTTACAGTTCAGAGCTGTTTATACCAATCTGCGTGTTGTAGGAAACGGAGAGGAAGAGCCTCCAGGCTCAAGGGATGGATGTTGGGAAATGGAGCGTGATGTTGTTTTCTGGTTTCTTTAACCTTTTTTGCCATTCACCAGGCACAACAATTAAAAGGCAGCATTTTATTTATCACGACGACCTTGCAAACATTTAAAAGCGGTAAGTGAGAGTGAGCAGTAGTAACAGGACGGACTAAGTATTGGGTTCTGCATCATTTTTCTTCAGGAAATGTAACAATCACGTGGAAACACATCCAAAATGTCTCTAGATGTGACTAAGGAGACAGATGGGTCCTTTCTTTTATCCTGGTTAAGACCTTGTTTTTACTTCCTCTTTGCTTTTCTATGGCAAAATGAGCATATCAAATCATATCAGAGGCATTTATACAGCATAAAGAGCTGATTTGCCCACTCAAACATTTAATTCCACGCTATTGTCTTTTTATGCATTGTATTATAGGGCTGTCAATCGATTAAAATATTTACTTGTGATTAATCGCAAATTAATCGCATTTTTTTATAGGTTCAAAATGTACCTTAAAGGGAGATTTGTCAAGTATTTAATACTCTTATCAACATGGGAGTGGGCAAATATGCTTACTTTATGCAAATGTATGCATATATTTATTATTGGAAATCAATTAACAACACAAAACAATAACGAATATTGTCCAGAAACCCTCACAGGTACTGCATTTAGCATAGAAAAATATGCTCAAATCTTATTATGGCAAACTGCAGCCCAACAGGCAACAACAGCTGTCAGTGTGTCAGTGTGCTGATTTGACTATGACTTGCCCCAAACTGCATGTGATTATCATAAAGTGGGTGTGTCTGTAAAGGGGAGACTCGTGGGTACCCATAGAACCCATTTACATTCACATATCTGGAGGTCAGAGGTCAAGTGATCCCTTGGAAAATGGCCATGACAGTTTTTCCTCGCCAAAATTTAGCCTAGGTTTGGAGCGTTATTTAGCCTACTTTGTAACAAGCTAGTATGACATGGTTGGTACCAATGGATTCTTTAGCTTCTATAGTTCCATATGTGACCAGTATCTTCTTTCTAGCTTTAAAACTGAGCCTGACAACCAAAAGTTGCGTTAAGGTGTTAAATTTAATTTGTGGCGTTAAAACAAATTTGTGTTAACGTGTTATTATCGCGTTAACTTTGACAGCCTTAATAAAAATATACAATGTGTTTTGCAGAGCTGCTTTAATTAAATTGAAAAAAAATGAAATATATGCTTTTAAATGTGTTTACGGTGTTTGTATTAAACTGTTAATTCATCAAAACTAATTAACCAAGAAATATGTTTTCTCTTTGATAAAACTGGGAACACACATTTTACAATTCATGTTGGCTATGTAATTTAGATTCAGCACACACATCTTGTGTTTACTCCTTTTATCACCAGTACATAATTTAGTTTGTCGTATAGTTAGATGATAAGAGCCTTTTTGTCAACCATTAAGATGAATCAAAACACATCCTTTGACAATTAATTAGTATGCATTTCAACAATTCGATGTTAGATAAATAAGTGAAAGTCATCTTTTCTATAAAAAACAATTTGTGGATGTTTCTGTTTTTAGTCCAGTTTACCAGCACAATAACCAGCATGTGTTTTTGTAGACAGACAGTTCTCACATTGGTAATGTTTTAATGTCTGTTTAACACACTTGGTGGAGAGTGGTGCTGCTGTGTAAGTTCACTGTTAGGTAAAGACAAATGCTGTCCAGAGTTTCCCAACAATAAGTGAGAGAAGCAACCAGAAACAAATCTCAAAATGCACTCTGCAGAATAAAGTAAAAAGAATTACAGCAAATATATTTTCCAAACCAGTGGAAATCCAGTAAATGTGTTTATAATTTTGTTTTTGCCGTTTCTCAAATCCCCCGCGGTAATCAGCGCAGATACACTGCACAGACGCCGCCCAGGAAGCATTTGATGGACTGTGACTCGCAGCGCCAATCCAAAGGAGCACGAAATTGTCTCAATATCCAACAGCAGACAGATTTGTTTGGAACAGATATAAGAAAGACGTTTTTTTGAGGTATAGCAGCTATGGACTCAACCCTCCTGTTGAACAAGCTTTGGAACAAAACACAGTATATTCAACCTCAAAATGTTTGCTTGGAGAGTATACTCTATACAGTACATAGATACTTTTTCTCTCTGAGGGCACCTTGGGCAGATGTTTTTGTAATTATTGCTGTATTTGAGCACTGTATCTTTCTCACATGGAAGCCAACAAAGGTGTAGAAATCAGAACTCCGGTCCGATCAATGCACTGCAGCTTTATTTTCTGGGACTATTTGGCTTAAGTGCTGCGTTTGGATAAATTGATTTTCTAAGACATTCTCCCAACTAGAATTTCTCAGTTGACTTAAAGAAGTTGTGCAATGAAAAATACATAAGGTCGTTCATATTGACGTTCTGAGCCCACAACTTGTAGTTCATCCACCAAATCATGAGTTCTGCTGGCCCATATTGAGCATGTTGTTGCATTCCTCCGAGGCCGATTGTGTGCTTCTAGGACTACAAAAGGGGGGCAACGCTGATTATAACGCAGGTTATAAGGCGACTCTTAACCTTCTGCTGACTCGGTAGCATCTGAAGTGCTCAGTGACATGACCAATTTGCAAAGTCAGTAGACCAAGGAATTATTCTGGCCTTTATCTTTCACTATAGGCCAAGCCTAGCTCCTGTGAGAGAAATAAATGCAGAGCAACATGATTATAAAAAAGAAATGTAAGGAAAGAGCAGGGTGTTTGACAGGGATGTAATTATATATGCATCACATATTTTATATATATATATATATGCATCCCAGTCACACAGAAGTCACAAAATATTATATATTGGTTTGTGTACATAGACATGATTTTCACATTTTTTTCAGGATGGTCAGCACAAAATCAAATTGTATGTAATCCACGCAATTGTGAACCGGGAAGTATAGAGAGCGGCGAATGGACTTTTGCCCAGGAGATCAATGTTTGTTTCCCCTGTGAAACCAGAAGTCAATGTTAATTTATTTGTCATGTAACTTCCGTACTTAATTTACAACACTTACGGAGTTATTTTAACCCAAATCACAATCTTTTCCTAAACCTAACTAAGTAGTTTGGTGCCTAAACCTAACTAAGTCTATCTTTTCCTAAACCTAAGTAGTTTTGTTGCCTAAGCCTAACCAAGTCAACCTTTTCCTAAACCTAACTAAGTAGTTTGTTGCCGAAGCCTAACCAAGTTGATCTTTTCCTAATCCTAACTAAGAAGTTTTATTTTGAAAAGACTGGAGCGGAAATTAACACGTGTTTTTCGTGTGGCTGGACATTAGTAGGAAAACACACAAAAAATACATTGTTGAAAGTCGTGCTGAGCATCACAAAAAAATGTCATGACTATTTTATTTTATGTGAGACTGTGTTGGCTGACTCGGTACCATCTGAAGTGCTCAGTGACATGACCAATTTGCAAAATCAGTAGACCAAGGAATTATTCTGGCCTTTATCTTTTACTATAGGCCACGCCATGCTCCTGTGAGAGAAATAAACTCAAGAGCAACATTATTATAAAAAAAGAAATGTAAGGAAAAAGCAGGGTGTTTGACAGGAAGGAAACTACATAGGGCACAGTTATCAGCGTGTTTGTAATGCCAGGCACAAACTACACAAGACTCAAGCCGATTTTGGGCCTGATTCCCCTTCCCGACAATCGGCAGACAATTTTTTGATGGTTCTAAAGAGTATCTTTCCAGATATTCCTGTGGCGTGAGGTACAGTATGTTCGGCTCAGAAGTCTGTCCTGGCTGTACCGATCTCAAATCGTAAATACTAAACATGTTCAATATTTACGATCAGATATCCTGTATGTGTGTGGAGAACCCCAAGGACAGCCGATGACGCAGTCACAGGGGAAAAAACGATAGCCAATTGGGAACCAAGCTGACTGAAGTGGAAGGACAACCACCGCCATCACGGCGGCCACGGCTAAAGTAGTAGTAAGATGGAGTTCAGAAATGGAGGACCAACTTGTTGATTGGTGGCGACAAACACAAACTTATTTAACGTGTCTCCATGACTTCATCCATCCTTCCTTTGTGAATTTTCAATACAAAGTAGTGACTCTTGTCGTTTATGAATGAATCTGTTAGTTTGTGTTGAGCTGTTTTGGCCAAATCGTTGCTCTCCACACACTATAGGAACAAAACATCTCATTATGTGTGGGGTCTCACATTTTAAACATCTGTTAAGATTTGAAAAATCTTTCAATGCGGTCCAGCCTTTAGGGATTTCAAACAGTCCACTTTTGAATTCGATAGCAGCCCTTTGAAATTTTAAATCAGTGATTTGCTGGTGTATAACTGAACAAGAAAAGGTTGCATCAGCAGTTCTGTGCGTGCAGGCAGACTTAGCACAGAAACCCCCTACTGTACAGTAGTCTGTTTACTTATATAGGTTGCTGTACATTCAGAGCCCTCCTGCCCTTAAATTCAGAAACAACCCCAACAGTGTGGCGGCGGCACCAGCCTTCAAACAACAAATGAATCATTCAGATGCATCACAAAGTCTGTTGCTCTGGATCTCAAGGCTGAGGGAGCTTAAATAATACAGTCTCGGATTTTCCAAGCACCGCCTGACCGCTCAACGCAGACCTGGGATTTCTCTGCATCTGCTGTTTATCCAGACGAACATTCAAAGATTAATCGCATTCAGAAGCCTGACACGGTTACAGCAACAAGCCGTAGACGGAGTTAAGTTAGCAGGTTGTGAACATCTTAGTATGAGAATTACTCTTTTCTACAAGCACATATGGCAAGCTGTTTTAAAATGAAACGTTCAACCGATTTAAGCTGGTTTACTAAATGGATTTCCACTCTAATGAACAATTATATAACAAACATGACAAATGTCAGCATTTAAATGAAAAAAAACGGGATCTGTTTCATTTTTCGTGGCAAGAGCGCCACCATGTTGCGGTACTCTATAGCCTGTGACATCACCAGGTTGGTTGTCTTGGCTGCATTACACAGATACAACGACTAGTTGACTAGACTAGTCAAAACTGAATTAAACATATGACATTATAGATATCTTGAATAAAAGTTCGGACTAGTCATAATTTAATTACGACTAGTCAAAAAGGCGTTGTTGATATCTCTAAGGTTAATTCCGGATAGTCAAGCTTAGCTGACAGATGTTAAAATGGCTTGCCATAAGCACATGTGTGCATGCAAGTGAATTTCCAAAGCGTAATGCCTCAGAGCCATGCATGAAACTGGAAGGATTGTGCTCTTTTTGTTGTGTTTTTGTTCTCTTTCCTATGAAAATGGGTTGTTGCACTGAACTCCTTATAGTGTGTTTATAGGCTACATACGAGCCTTGATATAATGGCCTCAATGATTTTCCTGTCATACTGACATACGCAACGCTGCAGACAATACCACCGCGTCTCAAAAAACATGTCCATTACAGGCAGACTGTACATGTAAAGGATGAAGCAATTTTCTCTCCCCAGAATGGTCTTAAGCCTCCACACATGTAGAAATACATTATTAAAAATGAAATTGTGTTTGTTTTCTGCCTTCCATAACAAATACCTTCAATCACACCCCGCAGTGAGCGCATGCTGTTCTGAGCTTTCATGTTCTGTACATGGTGTGATGTGTGTGTGTGTGTGTGTGTGTGTGTGTTGGGTTTTCCCTCCATCCGCACCGTCTTTGATTTTAATTGAACAAAGAAATCTCGCAGCTACATGTGTGCAGAGACGGTGCTTTTCATTAGCTCACTCTGCGACTACTTGCAAATATTACTTGCAGAGGCAGTTCCCTGTAGAAACAGTGTTGGTAAAATGTCAAAATTAAGCAATTAAAATTGAGCTAGTGCTTTGGAATGATACGCCACACAGACAATTAGCGTATAAATTATATCATAAACTTGCTGAGCAGAAGTGTTCCTTTTTTTTAAAGAGAAATTGTGGGGAGGCACCGTGCAGTTGAAAAATCCTCCTTGTAAATTTGAACATGGATACAATTATTAGTCATTGTGAGACAATTACTATAAATAAATGGGGGCCAAGAAATTATGCAACCTTTACCAGATATCTCTAGTCAACAGAACTGATTTCAGATGAGGGGATGACTCAGGGAGACATGTTTTACACAACCCGGTCTCACAAGAAGATGTATAAATACCACATTACAAAGACATTCTGTGTGTCATAAGTACGCATTTTCAAATTTTTTTCTATTCTTTCTTATTATCATTTTCTTAATTTTATTTCAATTTTGAATGTTGAAGTTGTTTTCTCTAGTGTACTTAATGAGTTTGTCTATAAGCTCAACTACTTAAAAAATTGGTTCATAAACTATTGTAATTACGAACTGTAAATTGCATCTATAAAAGGGAAAAAATAAAGTATAAAAAAAAAAAGAAACAATTACAAAGAAAACGTCACAAACGCCAACAAAAACATGTGACAAACGTCATTAACGTAACTGTTACAAAACACTTACTTAGGGGTAAGGGAAAATGTCAATGGTTGGGCTTAAAATAAGTAAGTAAACTAAATAAAACTTGTACAGAAAAAAACTACGGAAAACATGTGACAATGGTCACAGGTTTCCGAACAATATTTGTCATTGTTTTGTGTTATTAATTGATTTTAAATAATAAATATATACATACATTTGCATAAAGCAAGCATATTTGTCCACTATTGTATTAAATACTTGATTAATCTCCCTTTTGGGTACATTTTGAAGAGAAAAAAAATGTGCGATTAATCGCGATTAACTATGGACAATCATGCGATCAATCGCGATTAAATATTGGAATGGATTGACAGCCCTAGTTAAAAGTCTTTGTGGATGAAGGTATATGCTAAAAGCTTAAGTATTTGCTCAGGAAGTTTGGCATACATGGAGAAAATGGTTTTCATTTGGAGGAAGACTTTGATTAACAATACCACTGGTGTAACATATAAAGTACCAAAAATCTCATTTGTTTTATGTCCGACAGCTTCATTAAAGAATATGACCGTTTTGACAGAGAATAAATGGAAGTGCAGATTTTTTATTTTGCCATCTGGCGCATCTCAGACATTCCCTGTGACCAGGTATTTTAACTTTAAGACTAGCACAAAGTATGAGCAGGGAGGGATCAATACAATCCCTCCACGGAGAACCATAAAGAGCTGGAGCCCGCAGGTGGATACTGAGCTTCTGCTGCTATACACAGTAGACAGCAGCTGCAGCGGCCTGTGAGTTTACCAGCTTAATGTTAAATGATTACTGTATGTTACATGTTTTTTTTTTTAATACTATTATTATCTCTGCATAGTCTGTAAAGCTTTATGACCACACAGAGAACTATATAGGTTTATGTTGTGTTGTAAAATCCTATAAAAATCTGCAAATGGAGATAAATGGGTCAATTGGTTCATTCCCCATTTTCTCTGGAAGCCAGTATGTAGTAAAAAAAACATTTCCATAATTTACTCTGTCCCAGATTTGAAGCAGACATGCTAGCTTTCAGCAGCCATCTCTTATGAATGATTTAGAATTATTTTACATTAACAACATGTGGACTGTAATGACTTCAATGTTCAGCATGGAGTGCAACATGAACATGACGGACACAGTGAGGCAGGCCAGGCTAAGCAGAAACAATGTCTCAGCCTTAAGCAGGACATTATATATTATGTTCTCAAGTAAGTAGGGCTGGGACGATTGCATCTTTTTGAGGCTGTGATTATGATTTATTGCGATTTTTGTTAACTTTTTTAACACTAGACCATGGGAATAAGTTGAATTATACACTTCTAAGGACGTTTACTTTGGAAAATCCCTAAATTTATACAGTAAAAATGTTTGATTTTCAGCATGTATGTAGTCAGAGATGTCCTGAATTCAAATATATCAGTCATTGTCAGGCATTATTTATAAATTTCCAGCATCCCAAATGTCAAAGAATAAAGACATTTCCCTCACAAATTAGTGGTATTTTCTTTTTAATTTATAAGGGACATGTAATGTTTTATACGTCTGGTGAATATAATCCAATCAATCTTATTTCCATATATGTATTTTGTATATACAGTTCCCTTTGTTAACACCTTATTTTGAAAACTGGACGTAGTCACACGTGTCCTAACTTCTCAAAGTCCGTCTCTAGCTCTCCCGTCAGCTCCATTCTCTTTATACATCCATGGTCATCTCCATCGGGGCCGTTTGAATGTGTTTAACATAAATGTCAGTATAAAGGTGCTCTACAGTTGTAGCGTTGGCCCATTTGACCACGGAGATGAGAGTGATGGCCGACTCAATCGCACGTTACCTCAATACGATAACGTTTCCTGTCCATGACAGAGTTAGCATGCAGCTTTAGCCGTGATGTCTAGTTCTGCTTTTCCGGCAATGTGTGAAACCCAAAGTGTTTCCATCCTTTACCGTATGTGTAGTGTTTACCACCTTGCATTTAAAATGGAGGATTTAGGTCATATCCACGCGGACCCTCCGCTGTTTCCTGCTTTCTCGTTTCGGCTCGCTACAGTTTGTTTTGGTTTTTGACGGAGTTGGAACGGATATGACATCACGATACTCAGACTACAACAATAAAAGCTGTAATTTCCTTCTACCTCTGCATATACTCAAATGAAGCAAATATATTGATTCTGGCATTAAAAAATTTATTTCAAAATCGTAAAAAAAAAAAAATAGCGGATCAAAGTTGAATTGATTTTTTTCCCCACCCCTACTATAGAGTGGTGCAGGGATGACATATTTTTGTAGGAAAACCAGGAAGTCAGCATCACCCTGGTTAACTCGACAATAGCCAATGGGATTTCTCCATTGGGTTTTGGATTATTGCAGAAAATAATCTCTTTGGCAAACACACGTTTATGATACTTACATGTTTTGCTCAGCAACATAATCTTCACAAATGAACACCACTTTTAGGATTTTTTAAGTATGAATCCAATTGCAAGAAGTAAAAAGCTAACGTCAACAACGAGGCTGTAAAGGAGAACAAGTCGGCGTGATGACGTTTAGTAGACTTATTTAGGCGCTTGTTGGCAACCGCCTTTTTAAAGGCCATTTTAAATTCACAAGTGGGATATTTATTCACTGACGTATTTTATGTTGTAGAACAAAACGTTAAAATCTCTTCATCTTGTATTAACCACAGACCTTATTTCAGAGCATCTAACTAAAAAAAAACATTAAAAGGGGGGGCAGGAAGTGCTAAAATACGAACTCATTTCCGGGTTTTAGGACTCAATCCTGTATAGCACTCTATATTTAGCCCACTCTGAGTTATTTAGTACTTGTACTTGTTATCTAATTATGAATTAGTTAGTTCCCGATATGTGATTAACTTATTCTTCAGTATCAACTCAGGATTATGTATATTTTATTGTAAGTGCAACCACTACTTGATTCTATTGATTGCACTGTGTGCGTGTGTTCGCTTGCATTAGAGCACCAACCCCAAAAACAAAAAGAAAAGGCAAGACAAGAAAAATGCAGCTCAGTCCATTAATATCCGGCAGTTGCTGTGGAATTTGTTTTCTCTTGTCAGGCGGTTGTGGCTGTCACAGTGATGAGTGGGGCCGAAGCGTTGAGCGCCTGTATCACTCTGACGGAAAACACAGAGATAGAGGGGTAGAGAGAGGAAGAGGGTGAAGGAGAAGGGGACAGAAGAGGGAAGATGAACAACTACACAACAAAAAAAAACAAACAGAAAATGACAATGGCGGGCAAGGAGGAAGAGTGACAGCGGCGGTGACTGAAGACGGAGACGGAGAGAGACGCAGACTGAGCAGCAGGTTTTGCTCTCAGCGTGAGTCGGAATATGTAAACACACACACAGTCTTCATCAGACTGACACAGGAAACTGCTCCGCGGCACAACAAGAGTTTCCTTCCCCAACACACCACATCGACTGCGTATATAGCCTGTCAACTCGTGGC
This sequence comes from Sebastiscus tertius, assembly GCA_916701665.1. Classification (NCBI taxonomy): domain Eukaryota; kingdom Metazoa; phylum Chordata; class Actinopteri; order Perciformes; family Sebastidae; genus Sebastiscus; species Sebastiscus tertius. Next base: position 37,957 of record CAKAOH010026789.1, on the reverse strand, counting down.
ACTTGTCAGATTGGCTGCATTTAGCCGTGGAGGCTTTCAGCTAAAAGACGTGAAGCGGCATCAGCAGACAGCCTTCCAAGTTTCCTGAAGCGCTTGTTTAGACTATTTGTTTCGAGGATGTTGCAGCGTAGATGTTTGGATGTTTGTGATCGAGGTTTTTGTTTGTCACTGCCGAAGCCACTGCAGGCGAATAGTGGGAGACGTTTTTTTTTTTTCTCTGTGCTCACAGATCAGACTGTTTGCAAGGCAGAGCCCGAGCTGGTGAAGTTTACTATTACAACATCTCGAATTTTATCTCATGACTAAAAATATTCAGACACTTTCTCAAGGTTAACACTTTTCAGAAATGATTATGGGTGCGTGTGTCTGTTCACTTGTTACCTAGCAGGATATCTAGAAAGCTATTCAAAAGATATTGATGACATTTATTGGAAAGCAAGATTAGCCAAGGACAGTGTGATTCATTTATGATGGGGGTATTATTATCGTGTGTCCATTTACAAAGGAACCTGAACAATAGTATGCTATACAATAGTGTACTGAAGATTGCCTGTTAGATAGTTTGAATTGAAGTGACAACAATCTATGTTTATCCATCAGACCAAAACACCCACTGGAGAAAACCAATAGCCTATATGGGGCACTGCCAATATATAATAAATAATGTTTATATATATATATATATATATTACATCAATCATTTGATTAATCAATGTAATCACCCTGTTCTCACACCCATCTCGTCAACTGTTATTACTTAGTATGGCTGTTTAGTTAGTGCTCCTCGGCATCTGAGACCGACGTACGGAGGCACCTTTTAGCAACAGTATGTGATGAACCAGGCTTTCAACTGATGTCAATGTGACATAGTATAAAATGTGAGTCCATTAAGGGTGGGAGGGGTGGTGGATGGGTCAAACAAACACAAGACTTTCAACCAGGACACCGGTGTTAGTGTCTCGCGTAGAACTAAAAGAAACCAAACGTTGACTTATTTCATCACGTCAGTCCTTGGTCACGTGACTCTTCGGTATTGTCATTCCCGCGAGTCGCTAGTCAGTGAAGTTAATGTTAACCACAACCGTTTCCTAACCCTAACTAAGTGGTTGTGTTGCCTAAACCTAACTTCCTGTGAAAACGGAAGTTTATTTTGAAAGGATACTATGCATGTAACAAGTGTATATTGACACGCCATCCCTGGTGCGTCGAAAAGTAATGCAAGAGGGGTACCCCATGTGTCAGTCTCCGATGCCAAGGGGCACTGACCAAGCATCAGTATTTGACAAGTTGTGAGTGAGAATGTGTCGTTTAATAATAAATAGTATGATAATAAACTAGAAAGGTGCACTAAGTGTAGTACCTAGGCGTGCAAATCAAGAGAGGAACAATTCGTAATCTGTAGTGGAAACAAGAGTCCAAACTGAAGCAGTTGTTGATCACTAGCGGCAGCCTAGCAGCTGGTTAAGAGTGGTGAGGAGTCAGCAGTCAATGAGGGTATAAAACCATCAATAAAATATGTTGATAGTGCAGGAGTGGGAGGAGTTCAAACTATGAATAGTAAATATGTTTTCAAAAAGTATGAATCTGCAACCACGAGAGGTCCTTGAGCATACAGTCATAAATGAGTACATGAGATATTAGGCTGATGGGTCCAATAGTATGCGAGATTAGCCATGGACAGACAGGCAGATGCACATGATACATAATCTCCTAAGAATTTGTATATCTAGTAGTAGGTACAATTTCGGCCAAAAACATATAAAATAAGTAACAAATGGCACGGATAAACATACTAATTTCTTAGCAAAAATCTTTAAATCTGGGCGAAAAGATAAATTGTCTTGTCTCATCTAAAAATCGTTTGGCCTCTTTGGTGTATATTATGCAATATACCAAAACAAATTCACACTAAACATTTTTTTTTTCAAAGCAAATGTGTTAAAAAAAAGTCTCTCTGTACATTTATTTGCCCGTGCTGTGCATTCCGCTGTCATTATGGCTGCCTTCACGTTTGGCCGCACCGGACTGCATGCAGCATGAGACAGGAGGCGCTTCAGTAAGATCCATGTTTTATTTACTGGACTGTAGCCACTTGGCAGAAAACATGTGTTCCTTAGAAAGCCTGGCTTTGTTAAAAGGACAGGCCTGGCAGTTTGCTGCTGGGGAAGATGCAAGCTGTGAAAATTCAAATGTGAGAGCAACATACATGAAGGCGCTAAAGGCTATTTCTGTTCAGTGTATCCACAGAGGAAGGCTTGTTTCTGCACACTGAAATACAGTAACTTCACTACTTAATGTGCTGCTATGAACATTTAATACGGTGCTCTTTCTCTGTAAAAACATTTCCTCTCTTAGCTCGGTGACATCTGTTGATACCCCGACGGATGGCTGACATCTATTATTGAGCTTGAAAAGGATGTGTTCAATTGGATAAAGGCAAGTTGCAAGCTTCGACATTCTTACGTTTGTACCCTTTCAGCTTTTCAGAAAGCCAGAGGAGAGCTAGTTTACTGTTCTGTCCCTCACAGCGAGGCACCTCTTCAATCATTAAAAAGGCGTTTGGTTCTGTGTTGCTCATGCCAGCAGCTCTCTGCCCACAAAGCTGTGTGTGTGCACTCAGAGACACGGGTGAGAATGGGAATTTGAAATATGTATGTAACCACCGACTCATCCTTTACCAGAATGTCTCTGACCCAGCAGGGGCGGGGCCGGAGGGGTGGCACAAAAAAAAACCTGGAATCTGATTGGTCCCCCCTGGTGCCATTCCAACCAGAGTCAGGAGGTGGTAGGTAGTTAGCTTGGTAGTATCATGGAAGGATTACTGAGCAAGTCTTCCACGTAGAGGCCCTGAATCCGAACTCATCATAGCTGCGAACTCAAATGGGTAGAAAAATGCAGTGGCGTAAATATCGACCGTCATGACCGAAAGAACGAGATCGCAGGTACAAGCGGCCGAAATGGGTTTCCTCAGGAGGGTGGCTGGCATCTCCCTTAGAGATAGGGTGAGAAGCTCAGTCATCCGTGAGGGACTCGGAGTAGAGCCACTGCTCCTTTGCGTCGAAAGGAGCCAGTTGAGGTGGTTCGGGCATCTAGTACGGATGCCCCCTTGTCGCCTCCCTTGGGAGGTGTTCCAGGCACGACCAGCTGGGAGGAGACCACAGGGAAGACCCAGGACTAGGTGGAGAGATTATATCTCCACACTGGCCTGGGAACGCCTCGGGATCCCCCAGTCAGAGCTGGTTAATGTGGCACAGGAAAGGGAAGTTTGGAGTCCCCTGCTGGAGCTGTTGCCCCCGCGACCCGATCCCGGATATGCGGTTGAAGATGGATGGATGGATGGTAAATATCGACGGTGCAACCGGTGCACTGCAGAAGGTGCCAGGGGCCCAAAAATCACCTTCCTACACCGTGTCCACACTAAATCTGTTATATGCACTTCTGTTACGTCATGTAAACAAACCACGTAGGCAACCTCTCAGCTGTGCGCTCGAGATCAGACTGGAAACGTAACCACTTATCTTCCTTTGTTTGTTCTTTTTTGAACACAAAACACGTTTAATATCGTGATTACTGGCAATGACATACAATATAGTCAACAGCAGTGGGAAGCTCTCCGAGTGATCTCCCTCCAGCCAGCTGCCACCTTATTAAGGTTTTTGTCGTGAAATTAGGAGGTATCGTTTCATTTCGACTTCAACCAATCGGCCGCTCCTGGTCCATTGAGGCGATTTCAAGGCGAGCGACAGGAATAAATATAAACAGCTGGACGTCTGACAAAAGTACAGCTCAAAGCGGCGTGCCAGCTGCGTCGCTCACGGCCAGTACTTTCCAATAAAAAAGGAGTGGGATCAGGGATTTAAATCTATAGCACTGTGATTATTACGTCTCATGTGTTGGAAAATGTGCACCAACTGAAATCTGTGTCAGCGATAACATTTTGCCACTGAGAGGCTGTTAAGTTAGCGCTTCGGCTGCTGTCTGTGGTGCTGATCTGAGGCTGGTGTGCAGTCTGGGAGTTGCATGGTGAGTGTCTCCATGGTGGCATAGCAATTATCTGCTTTGCAGTTGTCTGGGGTGGTTGCGTTTGAACGTGCAAGCGTGTGCTTGTGTGAAAAAAAACTTGCATCAGGGCCAATCACAATTATGTTACGCTGCTGGAAAAAGGTGAAATTAATGGCCATGGGGTAATGAAACACCACAAAGCGACGCAAAATGACAACAAAGAGAAAGAAAACTGACTGAAATGAGACGCAAAACAATTAAAAAGACTTGCAAAGCGATGCAAAATGACTACAAAGAGACCCCCCAAAAAATACAAAGAGACGTAAATGACCAGAGGATGCAAAATGGGAAGTAAAGCACCATGCAAAACGACAAAAATGAGTTGCAGAAAACAGATGTAAAACCAACACAAAGAGATGTGAAAGGACGCCAAAGGACCACAAAGTGATGCAAAGCGACCAGAAAGACGCAAAACAAGACGCAAAATAACAAAAAAGAAACACAAAATGACCACAAAGAGAAAGGAAACTACAACGCAAAGATATAAAACGACCAGAATGACGCAGAATTACTAAAACTAGATGCAAAGCGATTATAATGACCTGCAAAAAAACGCAAATAATGACTACAGAGGCTGTCAAAGTTAACACGATAATAGCGGGTTAACACAAATTTGTTTAAATGCCACTAATTTCTTTTATGCATTAGCACAACTTGTTTTAAAGAAGTTTGTTACCTATGAATGTAGCATATCCGAGTTGAACAGAAAAGGGGTAAGTTGACAGAGGTTCTGCCGGCTTGCTCAACTGTTATTGGAGCGCAGAGCAGAAAGGGGCGGGCCTTAGGAAGGCACAATTGCGTCAGAAGTTTGTAACCCACCCCTGCTGTCCAGACACGAGTGCTTGAAAAGTAAAGAGGTTTAACAGCGGTTACAGACACGCCACTTGATGGGAACACACATCTCTTCACTTGTTGGCATCCAAATCCTCCTCAGCGTGATTCCCCCCACTTCAAACAGCCACCCGTCTCTCTGATCTGGGCCCCAGACAAAAGATCATTGATGCTCTTGACAGCGTCCCATGTCCTGTTCTAAATCCCCTCACCACTCTTCATCCCTTGGTGTCTATCTCTCTCTGCAGGAGGTGTGAGAGTTAGCCCCTTCAAAGTCAACTGAAATTGCCACAATGCTTTCACAATGTGTTCTGCCGGTACAGTAAGGTTCTGTGCTTAAGATTCAGTAGGTATTTATTCTTACCGGTCTTTTTCATGGCATCAGTAGCAAAAATAATTCCATCCCCTCTTATTAGCCATAGGTCACTTTTACACCTGTAGTTCACTTCACTGGGTCGTGCTAAGGTGGAAAAAAAGAGAACTTGTTGCCTTTTTGTCCTAGTCCACTTTATATTCACCTCCACAACCAAAAACTAGAAACTATAATAAAAATCAGAATTACTGCCTCGTGGTTGTTTGCCTCCGCCAACCAGTCAAATTGCAGTTTTTTTCGATGTCCGTCCAAAACGTCACTGCTTCATCATTTTATTCTGTCATAATTAACATGCGAATTCTTGAGTTATGACCAAAATCGTGTTTTTTGAGGTCACAGTGACCTTGACCACCAAAATTTGATCAGTTCATCCTTGATTCCAAGTGGATGTTCTAACTCACACAGGCTCCGCCCTCTGGGCAAAACTCCAATCACAGGCAGGGCTTCGCCCACTGAGATTTGCATAAACGTAGCCAGCCACGCAGGACGTGCCTGTCGAATATGTGCGTCACTACAGTATATGGCATCCTTTTCTCTTCAGCAACCAGTGACCTTAGCCGGTTTGGATCAGTGTGGTGTTGCGGCACGGCATACATCCACTGTACCCATAGAATCCAGTAGAGGGCAGAGTCTGTGTGAGTTAGAACAAAGGTTACAATATTGTAACCCTAGTTCTATAAGCACAGACGGAGCCCTCTACCAAGAAGGTCCTGCCGCTCCGGCGCCACTCGCTGGAGAGGGCGTGGCATTCCAGGCATCGCTAGACACCGCCTTACATACTGTGGTGATACATGTATTCGGTAGGCACATTCCGATTGGCCAATTGGCTACGTTTATGCGAAACTCAGTGGGAAAATGCGTGCAAGTGACTGGAGGAGAGCAATACCAATAGAGTCCAGTAGACGGTTTCGCCTGTGCTTATAGAACTAGGGTTATAATATCGTAACCTTTGTTTTTGCCAAATTTGAATAAATTCCCTCGAGGTGTTCCTGAGATCGCGTTCAAGAGACTGGGTCGGACGGATGTCTGTAAAAGACAGGAAAAGATCGTCGATTGGGTTAAAATAAATATGTTTGTTCCGTAAAATAAATATGCGTGTTACGTAACTTGTGTATGTGGCGCATAAGTTACATAGGAAAAGTAAAATACGTCAACGTTGACTTGGTTTCACACAACACCTTCTCTTGGTCAGTGCCCCTCGGCATCGGAGACCGACATACGGGGTACCTCTCTTGCGTTACTTCTGACAGACCGGAGATGGTGTGTCAGTATACGCTCGTTACATGCATTGTGTCCTTTCAAAATAGACTTCCATTTTTACAGGAAGTTAGGTTTAAGCAACACAACAACTTAAGTAGGTTAGGAAACAACATGGTTGGTCATGGTTGTGTTCTGTTCCCACCAGAGTTCTACATAGGCCTGAGCCCCTGCCACCAGGTTATCAGAAGACTTGGGTACAGATTCAAGAGTGTACTATATAGGTACTGATTTGACAAATAGTACAGCACCAATGCATCATCCACTCCAACTGGGACAGTGTTGCCAGAACGTCTGAATGGATAGCTTCCACCATCAGAGAGTTTGGTGGTTTCCAGATGGCGTCTGGTCTCCTTTGTTAGTATCAGCATCTTGTGTTATGTTATGAGCCACTCTCATGACCTTTGATCAACTTATTGTTTACCAGCAGCTTGCACAGTACATCAGGACAGGCTCAGCAATATGTTATTCACATGCATGTGATGCACGTGTGTGCATCTTTATATTGACTTCATAACTTCACTGTCCTTTTCAGCCTACGTTCTCTTGATGGGAAGTGACCATAAAATGTCCCAAGAGGTTTCAGTTATAGCACTTTGTACATTGCACTTAGCAGTCATGTGGAAGAGGCTCAGTCCAGCCTTTTTCCGGTACGCAGAATTCAGTTTATGCCACTAACCTGGGAGATCTAGATACAAGGAAAGAGTCCCAACCTTTTGTGCTTCCATGTTGCTCCACCCTGAAGAGTAAAGGGAATGTGTACGGTAGGGACGAATCATTTTGGCATGTTTACTTTCAGTGAAACTGCACCAAAATGTTATAACTTGTCGCCCGGGATTATTTTATTTTTTTTTACATCTCGGCTTGTTTGACAAACTCTTAACTCAAGATCTACTCTGAGCATGGTGTTTGTTTAGTTGTCCTGGAGATACATACTTATGTTGTCATGGGACCGAAGTATGATAAACTGTATATGTTATATCATATATGACCACCTGTTATAGAAATATGGAACTTGCGACTTGAGGTTCCATACTAAAGTCCAAAGAACGTATTTTGCCAAGAAGTGAAAGTCAATTGTTGGTTCCATTGCAACATTAGCGGCCAGCAGAAAAGCTACGGACCCCAGTAAAAGGTCCGCCTACAGAATGTACAAAAGTTAAACAAAATTATTTCTTTTCAATTATCATAATCTAACAAATTGGCCTGTGTTGAACAATAAAATACTGTAAATATAATAAGTGTTTTCAGACTGAAATGGCAGCAGCGGCTGTTGTAAAAAAAACACCAGAGTTTCGTCTCTTTGCTTCTATACTCTTTGGTAAAGTCACATTATGACAACTGAACTATCGCCACAACAAATGAACAAACCATGTGATGTGGTTGAAAGCTCTGGGAAAAGCCAGTAAGTGGACCTTGAGTATATACACAGGTTTTTTTTACACTACTTTTTCCTAAACTAAATGAAATTTCGCACATTAAAAAAAAATATTTTGTGTATTTTTTGGAGACGTATCAGTATATGCATATACATTTTCACACATTCAACATTAAGTGTAATCCTTTTTTTTAACAAGCTAGTATGTTTTGACATAGTATTTCTGTCACCTGTTGGCCGTGACTCATTATTCTATTCCCAGCTTATGCAAATAATCAGTGTGACATTCTAGGGACACATTGGACACTCAAAGTTTACAAAGAGAAATAAACATCTGATGTATGTATTGTCCCAAAAACATAAAAATCCTAGCAACTAAATCTGAAACAAAACATTATATACATTTTTGTTTTTTTTTCCTCAGCAAATGGAACTTTCTTTGGTGATAAGCGGTGGTTATATCTAGGGGTAACCCGTCTCAGGGATGGCATTTCTGCCTGTTTCCATTGTTCATTCAGTCGCTTTTACAGGATCCTTGCCCTTTCATTTTTGTAGTGTTCCCTACAGCTGTTGCATATGATGTCATTTACCAACCGTATGTGAATGGTCATGCTAAAATTTGCTAGATCCTGTTTTAGAAAATATATAATAAATTCCAACTATTTTAGACTAATTTTAAAAATAATATTAATTAAAAAAGACAAAATTAAAATGATTAAAAAAATACAAATAAAGAAATAAAACAAGTTTATCACAGTTTAAATCCGCAGTATTTGACTTTAAGTAAAATGTGAGTCCATGAGACAAGGTAAACTTGTGACAAACACCAAAACAAAGAAGAAAAAGGTGTCCAGAGACCAACTCTATAATAGACAGCGTGCACCAATTTCTCAATGAAAAATGGAATGGTGCAACATCTAGGTCAAATGAATTCTCATGGTCCCCAAAAGAGCTCTCAACATAATATGAATTCCAGAGATGAATAGAGGAAGAAAAAGAGAAATTGACCAGTAAAATGAGAAAGACAAGTGGCAATTCTACATCTTTTTTTTTGCTTTTTACTCACCCATATCAACCCCTCCAAACTCTTTAACATCTGTGTCACTGTACACCTATTAATAATCAAGTTATCTTTCAGAGTCGGTGGATGATGGAGCTCTGACATGTCATATCTTTTCAGTGTCAGGGGTTCCCGCTGCGCTGAGATGCACCCTCTGAATTCACAGCAGGAACTGCCAGTACTGGAAATGTCAAGGGTAAGCAATAGAAATGGCTTCTGAAGGGCTTTAGAGCTTTGCTTTGACCAGTACAAGTGGGATGTGTATTTCTGCCTTTTAATTAAAACTGAATTCCAGGTCATCTGTGTTTGCCACATCTGATCGTTGGATTAATAATTTACAGTCTATTTGAACTATTGTAAAAGCTGTCCAATTATGATTGGATCCCACACAGTATTACACAAATACACGTTAATGGGAACCAGCGATGTGACTGTGACATACTTCGTAGTATGGAGGACGGAACCTGCCAAAATCAAAAATAAATGAATGAATAAATAAATAACTTTAGCCATTAATTGATAAAATGTGACATAAATTGATATTTTTGTTTTAATTTGCTTATTTATTTATTTATCTTTGTATTAATTCCCTTATTTAATATTCTGTTTAATTTTCCCTTTTATTTATTTATTATTAATTTTGAAATGTATTTATTTATTTTCTTTCTTTCTTTTTTATTTATTTTTAAATATATGTATTTATTTATGTATTTTAAACACAAACAGAAAGCCTCAAATTTGACTTTATCCATTTTAAATAAATATACCTCTGTGTTTATTATCTACGTCAACCAGTTACATAAAAGTTATTACGAGTATGCATTTACATTTGGCTAAATGTCACCAGATAACACTGTTATTTGTTAAATGGAAACATCTGTACATTGAGGAACAGAAGCCTGAGGAACAGGAGGAAAAAGTTCAGCCATCATTCTCAACCATATATTGAAATGTGTTCGTTTTGTGTCAGAGTGAGTGTCTGTCCATCTTGTGAGGATCTTTGTGTGGCTGTGTTTTTGTGTGAGAGTGAGTGTCTGTGTCTAGTGAGGATCTTTGTTTCCCCATCTAGGTGCTCTCTCTCTAATTGGCTGGAGGTGTGGGTTCGGTCTGGGGTGTGTTGGCTGCTGATTGGTCCAACCATCACCTCTGCAGTTTAAAAATGCTCAGGTAGTCTGACAGCAGCCTTGTTCTGTCCTTGGCCTCCAAACCTTTGTGTGAAAGCTGTGATCTAGAGTTGAACTAGCAGCCTTAGTGCCCTAGCTGGCTTCGTAATTGTGTAACTTGTTGTAGGTTTTCTTTGTTACTAAAGATAGCACTTCAGTGGTAGGGGTGGACTGTCCTTGTCACTCTACCCATAACAAGGCCTACTGGTGAAAGACTCTCTTCAACTGTCAGTTGGATAAAAACTAGCATCAGACTGAACTCCTTGTCCCTGCTCACCTTTTAAAGGGACTATGAAGTCATTTCAGTATCCATTTCAGTGGACTAATGGCCTATTTCATTATTATTGGTAATTAGTTTTAGTTATTGTTCGGTGTACAAATTGGATTTTATGCTGATGTTGCTGCCAGCTGTGTGTGTGAATATGTGGCCGCCGTGCCAGGCTATGTTAAATTGTATTTTTTAACGTTAATGCAGGTGATCTATCCATACGCTTGATTAAAACTGTGTGTGTGAATATGTGGCTGCTGTGCCAGGCTATGCTATGTGCTGTTTATGTTTGTCTTGTTGGATCAGAATCAGCTTGATTGTCCAGGTATGAGTAGTAGACCTGCACACATAGAGGCTACCAGGAATTTGACTCTGGTTATTTTGCTCTCATTGTACGACAGAAATAGAAATGCAACTAAAAACAAGGTCAACAAAAACTGAACAAGAGTGAAGAAAGAAGATAAATATACATGTCAGGTGCCTGTAACATTACCTCTGATGATGATGTATACGGCTTGTAGGATTAAACTGGCCTATTTTGGTTAACATATGCCTTTCAGAATCTTATAAGTAGATGTTTGGTCTTGGATGGGACAGGCCCACATGATTTTCTCTGTGCCCACCAACACTTTGATTGTAGTGTCTTGGCAGTGATTATTACAATTAATATTTTACAGAGTTTTTAATATGAAGAGGAGTTGTTCAGGGTGTTTTTTTAGTGCCTTTAAAGTGCCCTGTATTTGCTATATAACCTCTTTGTATGGCTTTAGGACTCACATTTATGGCATTTCAGAATGCAGTCAATGGGACGTGAAATAAAAATGCAAAATACAAATATGGCCACAGTGGGAGTTGGAAGTTGGTGGACGGACAAGAATGAAAAAAACATAAAATGTCGCATTAACTCTTCTGAGCTGCTTCCTTTCCAATTTTTTCCTTTTAAAGTGGCTTCAGGAACTTTCTGTACGTGGATGTCATCAGACTGTATCTAAAGAAGTAGTGGCTACACATGTACACTTGTTAAGGCTGAAGCAGTGGAGGTATAACATAAGGTCACATAAAAGTCTGCTATTAGTACCTGTACATTTCAAGAAGTCAAGAAAAACAGCTAGGCTCAATGTCTAAAATACATTTTCCCCTTCCCCAAACTTGTATAAAAACCTTTATTTCCCAGCTCTGCACCAATTACTTTCACCGGCACTATCAAAGCAGTTGGAGCTGCTCCAGTAACATCCAGTATTAACACATAATAATGCTGAGCTGGGAATCTCCAAGATAGCACAACAATTTGCTCATAGAAAGATTAGGGCTAGTTGTGCAGAATAAATATATGAATATAACAGAGTGCAGACCATTAGACAACCTCAACACATTTAGTGCTACAAACAAGCCAGGAGGGCTGCTGCTGTGCATCGCTGCTTCATTGGCTACATTTAATCCCTGAAGGTAAATAATAGCAGAGGAACGAAACTTAATTATTCTGTTTAAACATGTTATCATGGAAAAGACAATACAGTGGGCTGTGCTGGTTCGATATCTGACTTAACACCAAAGGCTGCACAGGGCAGAAATCTGCGTGGCTCTACATGGGTTGCTGTCTTTACAGAGCTACAATAAGCTAAATGTGATAAACACAGTGTTATATGACGGCTTCAAATTGGCCTGCTATTTTTCTCTGGACGTCTGACACTCTCCTATAGAGATGTCACGATACCAGAAGTTTAGTAGTCGATACCAACATTAGTGAGATTCCATGATTCACTACACCCAATTTAATACCATGGTAAAAAAAAAAAAAAAACAGAAAAAAACAATGAACACTGATAGCTAGTGTTAGGAAGTTAAACGGGTCAAAACTCCATCTCTAATATCTATTTTATATTGCTGTGAAAACATTTCCTTCAAACAACTGGATTCAAACAGGTTTAAACAAAATTTGACAAGATTACATTTGAACTAGGGCTTGTCAAAGTTAACGATAATAACACGTTAACGCAAATTTATTTTAACGCATTAACTCAATTTGAGATTTTTAGATTGTAACGGCTCAGTTTTATCTATTAGAATCCATTGGTACCAACCATGCCATACTAGCTTGTCGTGAAGGAGGCTAAATAACGCTCCAAACTTAGGCCAAATTTGTCGCGTTTTCAAAGGGGTCCCTTGACCTCTGACCTTCAGATATGTGAATGAAAATGGGTTCTGTGGGTACCCACGAGTCTCCCCTTTACAGACATGCCCACTTTATGATAATCACATGCAGTTTGGGGCAAGTCATAGTCAAGTCAGCACACTGACACACTGACAGCTGTTGTTGCCTGTTGGGCTGCAGTTTGCCATGTTATGATTTGAGCATATTTTTTATGTTAAATGCAGTACCTGTGAGGGTTTCTGGACAAAATTTGTCTTTGTTTTGTGTTGTTAATTGTTTTCCAATAATAAATATATACATACATTAGCATTAAGCATTATATTTGCCCACTCCCATGTTGATAAGAATATTAAATACTTGACAAATCTCCCCTTTAAGGTACATTTTGAACAGATAAAAAAATTGTGTGATTAATTTGCAATTAATCGTGATTAACTATGGGCAATCATGCGATTAATCATGATTTAAATATTTTAATCAATTGACAGCCCTAGTTTGAACACATCATGATATTGTTATAATTTACCTTCGCCTAATACTCAGTTTTACTTGAACGCATCATCGCAACATTAACGTTAGCTGTTAGCTCCACAGGACTGTGCTGCCCAGTGGCTGCTAACGGCTAACGTTAACTGGCTTTCCTCCTACTGATTTCAACACAAATTTCTTATTCATAATGTATCCTCATCAGCGAAAACTGAACACGTCGATAGTCATCCTTTAGGATTTTAGACGCCAATAACCTACTGTAGAAAAGCGAGTACCATCACATTTTCAGTTCTCATGACATCCTTACTCTCCTACGTACCGCTCTTCATCTGATAGTAGTGACAGCATGGAAGTCAGATACCCCCTTTACACCTTGCATTGCGTCTCGTCACCAGATTGTATCTAGATATGATTTAAAGGTGCAGTGTGTAGGATTTGGCAGCAGCTAGTGGTGTAGTTGCAGATTGCAACCGACTGAGTACCCCTCCGCTTACGTTCTGGGCTACTGTAGAAACATGCCAGAGCAACATGGCGGACTCCATGAAGAGGACCAACTCCCTATGTAAATATGAAAGGCTCATTCTAAGCTAACGGAAACACAATAATTCTTAGTTTCAGGTGATTGTACTCTAATGAAAACATAGTTATAAATATTATATTCCATTTCTGCTAATAGATCTCCCCCGAAATGTTACACATTTTTTCTTTAACCCATCCGATTGCAATCCAATCCCCCCAAAACGCATTTTAATGCCAGGTGTAAAGGGGGGTATCAGTCTGTTGACAACACAAATCCAGTCGTTCAGTAGTGTCCTAATGTGTCTTAGACAATTAAAAGACAGAGCGCTGGCTGATTCCTAAATCAACAATTCAAACAGTAGTTTGATTGCACTGACTGGAAGCAACATTATGCAGGGGGGGTGAGCATCAAACTCCAATGATGAATACACTAATGCTGCATTTGATGAGGTTATTGACTGTGAATAATTCAATATTCATCGATGCTACAGTCGGGGTTTGAAATGAAAATTCAAATGAGAGGTGGAGATTGTATTGTTCATACAGTGCTAGCGAGAATATTGGCTTTTAGCTGTCAATACAACAAGCTCTGCTTTATTGCCTTCGGGATACCGGGAGGATACATTTGATACTTTTCCCCCACTGTCAGAACGCTTGTTATTTATTAACCGGGTGCCATTCTGTTATGTGGTCAATGAGTTTTGAATACTTAACCAAATCTGACTATTGACCCAAATATATAATTTTCAACATTCACCATCTGTGTGCGAAGCCCTGTAAATGCATCTCTCTGGCTGTCTCTCCATCTCCGCTTCATTAAAATTCCACACCTGTCTCTGCAGTGCGCTCTGCAGTTTTCCCCCTAAAATACCAGGGAAAAGCATCCAGTCTCGGGGGGTGATTTTTGTTCCAGCACACACCGCCTCATCGGCGGTGTCACCTCATTGACAGCGAACAGAGAAAACAACCGAGTGGCTCAGGTACTGGAGCACAGCTGTATTTGTCGTCCAAAAGTACATGAATTTCCAGTGACAGTACAGAGCTGGTAGCTTCTCTCAGACTGTGGTTAGGGACTGTATGACAATTACTGGGGTGGGAAAGGGGGGCTGGACGCTATGTTTCACTTAAAAGACATATTTTCTCACTTGATTTAAAAAAGGATCTAACAATATTGAATTGGCATGATGCATTTTGCCATTAACAATTTTCACATAGCTACCACATCACACATTGGAGGTGAAATTAGCAAAGCAATGGCAAACATAACAAAGCGGTGTGCCCTGTAACAAACATTTCTGTTACTGTTTTTATCTCCGCTATAGGCATAGCCTGAGGAGATTATGTAATTGGACTGAATTTAGTGTTTTCCTTTACAAAAATTTAAAGAAATTGTTGTAGCACCAACACTGTATTTAACTGAGGATGGGGAGCGCTGCTGTGTCCCTGTGTGTGTAACAAACAGAGTGTACGTGTGTTAAGAACCTTCCTATGTAGACGCATATTACCATCTGAATAATGCGCCCTTTAAATAGCAGGAAACTACTGCACCAGACTTTAGACCAGCTTTTTGTTGGTCGATGTTGCAATCGCTTTCTGCTTGCCTCAAGATAGCAATGTGCCAAGAAAGCGTATGACCACACCTCATTTTAGGACCAACACGCCCATGGGCGCACATTTGGGCGCAAGTACATTTGCTACTTACTAGAGATGTCACGAGAACCGATACTTCGGAACCGGCATCAAAATTCTAAAAATGTGACGGTACTCGTTTTCTTCGGTACCGAAGGTACTGAACGATGCCTGTAATGGTCATTTGGTACCGGAGCGGAGATACTGGAGATGCGATTCTTCTGGATCTAATGGGGGCAGTATACGCTTACAACTATTCTCATCTGCCGTGAAATGAAAGAAGAAGAAGAACGCCGTAACAGCACGGATAAAAACAACAACACGAGAAGTGAAAGATGGCAGCTGCTGCAGCTCTGCCTCCGCCTCAACTCGTTGAGAAAACAAATAGCAAGATTCAGATATGGAAGTACTTTGCGTTCGAGGCGGTTTTACAATGAGTGATAATAGATTTGCAAAAACCAGTATGCGGTGCAGTAACGGTGCCGTCGTACTTTTCTTTCCAAAGTAGGAAATACTTCCAATTAAGCAAAGCACCTCAAAGACAGACATCCATATGGTTTATTTTAACTACTTGAGGGCTACATGCCTCTGTTCTGGTTTACAATGTTAATAGACGTTTATTTTTATTTATTACTTAAAGGCTACATACCTCTGTTTTTTGTAATGTTCAAATGTTTTAATAAAGGAGTGCGTGTTGAATTACATGGGATTTATTCTTTTGTTTTTACCGTGGTATCGAGAATCATGAAAATTCACTGGTATTGGTATCGACTACTAGATATCTGGTACAGTGACATCCCTACTACTTACACAACGTGGGAACTGGACGTGATATAGGGTGACCAGATCCCAACAAACCAAATGTGGGGTCAAAGAGTATATATGGACACGTTACCAAGGCTGAGAGGTATAGTCTACAATTTTGATATAATGTTTATCTAACTTAAATAATAAACATTTCTTTTCTGGCCCTTATCTTGTACCATCTCTATGCTTTTACCCAAACTCATCCATAGATCGGCACATCTCTTTTTGAGCTGCACGTTTCTTGTGAGACTCTCATGAAGTGTGTCACTTCATCCCTTCCGTGTGTATATTGAAAAAGTAACCTTCGCCTTCTGCTGGTTTATAAATACTCATAAGTAGTTTCACAGTCTTTGTTGTAGCTGCTCTTTCTTTTCTTTGTGGTATAGTTTCCATCATATTCCGCCTAAATCCGCATAGCTTGTGACTTTGCGGTGACTCGCACTTTTCTTCGTTGGGCGTAGTGTACGGAAGTTTTTATTGGACTTTATTAGTTGTAATCCACAGAAGACAATCCACAAATGTGTACCATGATTTCTAAATATTTCACTATCCACAAACATGTATTTTTGTATTTGTGTAAAGTCACATCCACAAAAATAAAGGGTGATTTGCAAATACACATAACTTACTCTGTAAATACGTATGTTATGGTTTACGTGTAAAGTGATATATTCGCATTTGTGCATCTATTTCTACAAGTGGAATGAAATTTGCGCATTTGCAGATGATCGCTTCCTGTGGATTTATGGGCCACATGACATTTGTAACTTTCTTCCTGTTTGTTTACAGAATTTTGTCCGATTGGTACCGCAGCAGATCTGTAGATAATAGTTGTAATCCACAGAAGACAATTCACAAATATGTACCATGGTCTGCAAATATTTCACTACCCACAAATGTATTTTTGTATTTGTGTTGTGTAAAGTCACACCCACAAAAATACAGGGCGATTTGCAAATACACATAACTTACTCTGTAAATACGTATTTTAATTCCACATAAAAATGTTATAGGCTTACAGTGGTTTTGCCAATGAAAATGTGAGACATCGTCTCAATATGTGGGACGTGGGACGACGTGGCCCCTTCGCTTAAATAGCCAAGGAACACGAGGATGTAACTATTTGTTCTTTAGATTCCCTGTAAGACTGTGGCGGGATTAATGTAGCAGGATTCAGATTGTCTTCTTGTGTGTAGCGCAGAATCACTGCTGCTGCTGTAAAACTGGAACACTTTCTTCCCTTGTTACCCAAGTCACGCAATGAATGAGTGTGTGATCATTCCCCCCGCTGCACTCTGTCTCTCTTTCTCTTTTCTCCGTCCCGAATCCTCTCCTTTTGCTCTCTCATCTCAATCAATAAGTGTAACTTTGCCCACAGAGAGACCCTGAGGCTCCTTGCTGTCCATTGCAGAGCGTAAACCCTCACTGTCCGTGTGTGCACATATACAACATCGCCAGGGTTTTCCCTTCTCTCTCTCTCTCTTTGTCTTTCTCCTCCTGCCCTCTTCTCTTTGTACTCTCCTTTAAATATACATATCCCTATCATCTTCTCATGGTAGCTGCTAAGAGCCGCCCCAACGACCTCTGGCAGGTGCTTTGTTCCTTGTATTTTTTAAGCTCACTTTTCACCGCAAACTCTTTCCAAAGTGTTCATGCTCAGCATTCATAGAGAGACGCTGTGATGTTTACCGCCGCCACTGATAGCTACACCCTATAGTGCCGTGGTTTAGCCTCATAAATACCGCACTTCAAACATGATACAGTTCAGCAAGTCCAAACATCTCATTTTCCTCTTAGAGAGGTCTTCATTCTCACATTCCCTCCTTCACCCGTGTAGTTCGATCAGGAGCAGGAGGATAAAAGTGACTAAATTAGACCTCAAGCATATTCTTTGTAGGGCTGACCCAAATGCTTCGAAAGCTTTGACCGTTGCCATGGTAATCGACCTCCAAATCGGTATTCAAATGCTTTTTGTTTTTTTAATATATGGAATTTATTAATCCCAAAATAGCCAATGAAATAAGAAAAAAATCCCACATTGTCCATAATCATATTCAACATTAATTATTATTAGTTATTTTCAGACATTTTTAAGTGACCAAAATGTTACAGTTAACGTTCATGAACTGAAAACACACTGTGAAAGGGTTAAAGACAAAAAGACAGACATGGAATAATAGAATTAAGCACCTGTGAGATATGACAAAAAGTATATACCTCTTGGGGGGCAATTAAATAATCGAGCAGTTAAGCCATCCTTCTGTCATGATGAAAATCTCTAAAATATCTGTTCAGCAGTCCCTGCTCAGATCACATGACTGAGCTGGTCTCAGATCAGCACTCTACTTAAAACACACTTATTGCTTAAGGGCCACTTCTTCATCAGTGAGGACACACTGAGCGGCTCCATTAGTCCATCATCATAATTGTGTCTTTATATAGTGTAATGAAGACTTCTTCCAGGTTTTCTTCATCTCTACAATTGCCGACACCTTATGGTCGTCATGCCAACAGCACTTGTCAAGGCCAATCAGATGGTTGCGCTGAGCTGTGGGAGCCGGGGCTAGACAGTGGCTTCAGGGCCTATGATTAATTTACACCTATGTTCACTTAACTCCCCTCCACTCTCCTTTCACTTCTCAGCCTCCGTCACCACTGATGGTTTCATCATAATCAACCAGACTAAAATACCTTCTGAAACAGTGGTCTGAATCAAAAAAAAATAATGGTCTGGTTACCACTGTCACCATACATACAGCAGGAGATATTTCTTTATTTAATAACTTGGTTTGGGAACAAAGACCACATGTCAAATAGTGTCTATTCTAGCAGCTGTTGTGCAGTTAAATTCTGCATTTTATAATACTCCTCCTGCCTACATGCACGTACTTGAGCTCTTTATATCAATTCCCGTGTCCAGCACTGCTTCCTGTTTACACTGGGCAAGTGCATGCCCACAGTGCACATGAATGATCATGTGCTATACGTTTTCAGGCGTGGTAGAATATGGACGGAGATTCATTCTAAAACGGCCCTAAAACGGATGGAGATCATTTTAAAATGCCGTGCGGAGGTCAGGGTGAATATTTGGGTTAAAAAAAAAAAACACTGTAATTTCACTCATGTCCCGCGTGAAACCAATAGTCAACATGGATTTATTTTTATTTTCCGTAGACTACGTAAGTTCCGTAACATACTTAACGTAACAAACATAACAAAATGCTTATTTTAACCCAAACCATAATCTTTTCCTAAACCAGTTTTGTTGCCTAAACCTAACAAAGTTGTTTCCTGTGAATATGGAAGTTTATTTTGAAAACATAGTGCATGTGTTTCCCACTAGCGGAAATTGACACTTGACACAACGTATGCATGTAATAAATGGAAATTGACATGTGCAAACACAACTTTAGTTTGAAAAGACTTTGGTAAATGACAACTATTGATAAACTGCAGGTAATTCCACCACTGTCATGTTATGTTTTTTTTTTTACCTTGCCTTTATTTACGGTAAGCGCTTGCTAATAGAGTGCTACAGGAATGAGTCCTAAAACCCAGAAATGAGTTAGCATTTTAGCACTTCCGGTTCTCTCGTCTGGAAGTCAATGGCTTTTTTGAATGAGTTTTTAGTTAGATGCCTCAAATAAGGTCTGTGGTTAACACAAGCTTGAGAGATTTTAACGCTTTTTTCTACGAGGTAAAATACGTCACTAAATATCCCACTCGTGAATTTTGAAGCCGTTATGTGTCTCAAAAAAGGCGACTACAAAATGAGACTACTAAACATCATCACGCCGACTCGTCTGCCTTTACAACCTCATTGTGTATTCATTGCGCTCATGTGACCGTGGTGTAGTTCGTTTATAGCCTAAAATTAGCTTTTCACTCCTGCCGATTGCATTCACACTTTAAGAATCATGAAAGGGGTGTTCATTTGTGGAAATTATCTTACGGAACAAAATGTATAAGTATCGTGTGTTTGCCACTGAGCCTATTTTCTGCAATAATCCAAAACCCAATGGAACAATCCCATTGGAACCCAGGGCGATGCTAACTTCCTGGTTGGCCTACAAAAAAATACATCCTCCCTGGAGCACTATGGCGGCATTTCATATGTGATGGTTAGCCTGGTAACGTCAGAAAGTGGCACAGTGAAGTCCATCCAAACGGCTAACTTTTTAGAACTCTTATCTGTGCAGAAATTTACAATATACTTATAGTCTCTGGTGCTGTCACAATAGCTTATGGGGAGCTTCTCATATGCATTAGTTGTCATACATATTTTTCTGTTTCTATTATCAAGTGAACGCTAGAGCATAAAAAACAGTTAAGGTTTGAAGATCGAATGAAAGTCTCGCAACAAAAGGAAGTCCCACTCATCTGTCTGCTTTGTGCCACAGCGAGTGGGAGTACGCTGCATTTCCATTTCTATTCAGAGTTTATTACTGAATATGTTGGTACAGTTGAGAGTACGATGATTACTAGAAAACACACCCGTGCTCATGGTGCGGGGACTGGAAAAAGCCTCTCATGGTTTTCATACTCACAGCTGGAAGTCTGCCTCGGTTCACTATTTATTACAGTGCCTCAGGAGAACCCCTCGCTCCTCCAGGCTCCTTCTTTCTCTACATTGCTTTACTATGTCACACAGATGACTAAAAAGAAGGGGAAATCTGTTAATTGAAAGAACTTGGTTGCACAAAGCTGGAGAAAGAAGTTGTTAGCTCACTAAAGCAGCCTTTAGTGTCATACAATGAATGAAAAACAACCTGAATGTTTCCCTAAACTACCATGCCAGTGCTAATTTGAGGTAAACCTCATAGATTTGTCAAGCTTTCCCAGCTCCAAAAAGTGTGTCTTGGTATTGCTATAAACCTCCCTCAGTCTCCCTTCACACTGACGTGTATTTGACACTGTCATGTCATATGTTTTTGACCTTGGGCAGACTGGGCTTCTCTTCAGAGCAGTTTTGCTGCCAGCAGCTGGTAGGGACGGATGTCTCAGATGTCAGTGCTGACTGATGGGCAGCTCTTAGCCAGACCTCACGGGGCTTCTCAGTGCTAACCCGTGGACCTGAGAGACTCAGACGAGACTGATGGGGATTCGGAGGTGTGCCGATCGACCGGTCTGCCATCGACACCCCCGCGGCCCCTCCCACTGCTCCGCCCTCGACTACAGGGCCGAGCCGGAGTGTGTTTGTGTTGATGTCCACCTATGTGTATGTGTGTGTGAGTTCATGCATGTATACACACACTTTTAAGTGTGTGTGTTTTACTTTAGTAGTGGTCGTAGGAGTCACTTAAATGCAGTGATGGAAACTAACAACATTTACTGAAGTAATCAGGGCCGGCTCTAGCCCTTTTGGTGCCCGGGCAAAATTCGGATTCGGAACGCAGCCCCTCCCGACCTAATCACAATGGCTTTAAGACAAAAGTTAAGATTTTTATTTTCATAAATAACTGTATTAATTATAATATAGACAAACAATTGATCCCTGAAAATGTTGGCTTAAAAGTGTTCAGTCAGGTTCACTACAATTTAAGTACTATTAAAGCTGCATAACATAACTTTTGTGATAAACAAGGACAATCAGAGAAAACAGCAAGAAGTTTGTGCAGTTTTTCATTCGGTGTCGTCCACATTTATGCTCTAGAAATGAGACTGTACCCTTTTACGTAGTCATAATATAATATAAATAAATAAATAAATAAATAAATACAAATATTCCCTGTTTGCAGAGAACATTTCACAAGTTATACTGCAGGTTTTACAGAATTATTAACCAAGACCATGACATTCATGGTTAGGATTAAAACAAATAACTAAATTAAGTAAAACATGTACGGAAACAATGTAACAACTACAGAAAATACGTCACAAATATATATATATATATATATATATATATATATATATATATATATATATATAAAATGTGACCCAATGACTTTGGACTTTTTTTAATTGAAATGGAATTTCCTTGAAATTTGGTACAGACGTTTGTGCTTCCCAAAGGTGAATTATAATAAATTTGATTGGCCTAGATAGAAAGTCAGGGGATCACCAATCAGGTTGAAATCATATTATGAATTTCTTTTTGTTTATAACTAAATACCTGCAAAACTAATGACCGTATATAAAATAACTCAATTGAGCACTTCAACCAGCTCCAACATTAGTTATGAAAGAATAATACAATAACACAACACTCTGAAAGGGATCATTCAGTACAATGAGTATGATTACTTTTGATACTTTAGCCCGGTCTCATTCCTAGGGGCATGAAATACAGACGATTTGTCATGGGCCTCGATGTCTGATACCGACACAAAAGCCACCCTTTAGTGTCTGTATGAGTTGCGCCAGGCTTTGAAGTAACTCCAGTTTGCGGCAATATGAGACGTTCAGAACAACTGCTAACTCACCTCAAGTAGGCCTACGTAACGTAGGCTACGTCAGTGGTTCCCAAATTGGGGTCCGAGAGGGTATTCCAAGTGTCCCTAGCAAAAGAGGAATCATTTATTTTCACTATAATTCCATCCATACGTAACACATTGAAATATGTATAACTATTTTGCTCATGGTTTCATTCACTTTCTGTTTCTGTAATAAAACATCTAAAAACAAAAAAGGTCCTTTCAGATGGGGGACCTGGAACAAAATCTTATCAAATGGGGGTCCACGGTCTAATTTGTGTCAGTTTAAGGGTCCTTGATGTGAAAAAGTTTGGGATCCACTGGGCTACGTAATTGACATTACAATACAATACTTATTTTAACCTAAATAACGATCTTTTACTAAACCTAACCAAGGAGTCCTGACCAAGCGGCTGAGTTGGGAATGAGAACTGGTTAGATACTTTTGGTACATTGTGCAGATAATACCTCTATACTTACCTCTGTACTAGCAGAATGCAGGACTTTTACTTGAAATTGGGTATTTTTATATTGCAGTATTTCTAATTTTACTGAACTAAATCTGAATACTTCTTCCACCACTGCTCCTATGAGAGCAAAAAGACCAAACGACTGACAGATGCTTGGATTGTTCGGTGCAGGAGACATTTGTTGCCAGACGTAGGTATTTTCAGAATCAAATTTATCAGGTATAATTCCTGCAGAAACAATCAACATTACTTATGGATAGTTTGTTCCACATATAGTAAGTTATTAGGTTGGATATGGGTTTTCTGGGAAATAAAGATTATGCAAATGTTACATGAACATGATCCATTCGTCAGCCTATTCTGATATGATGCGAACATGGCACCACAAAACAATTCAACACCGGGATACTGACGGTGTTATTTTCAACATGATTGCTCACTCTGACAGTCCAATCATTTAAATAATGTCTCTCCTTAGTACCTCCTTGCTTCCCCTGCCAGATGGCTGCCTGTTTACTCGAACGACTATGTACAATAAATGTCAGACTTTGTCAAGTGATGCCATTTTCAATCAGGCCCTGATTGAAAATGGCCAGAGTTTGACTTTATTTGACTTTCTATTCATGAAGCATCCATGATCGCACATAGTTCACAAGTCGCATCAAACCTTTAACTTAAAGTGATACTCTAACGGCAGCAGCTGTAGTCGGACTGGATTCATGATGGTTACAATGGAAGGTTCAGGGGCAAGCACCTGCCTCCTGCTTTTCAACACATTCTCACTCCCAACTCGTCAAATACCGCCGCTTGGTCAGTGTCCCTCGGCATCGGAGACCGATGCACGGAGTACCCCTCTTGCGTTACATTTGGACGGATCATGGACGGCGTGTCAATATACACTCGTTACATGCATAGAGTCCTTTCAAAATAAACTTCCGTTTTCACAGGAATTTAGGTTTAGGCATCGCAACTACTTAGGTAGGGTTAGGAAACCATCGTGGTTGACGTTAACTTCACTGACTAGCGACTCATGTGACTCACAGAGCTAACGATTCTAATGACTCACGTGACTACGACTCAAAGTGACTCACGGGACTGACAAACGACTCACGTGAGTCGGAACTGACAATACCAACAAGTCACATGACTAATGACTGACGTGACAAAATAGCTGCTAAATGCTCTACGAAGTTCATCATCTACGAGCTAACTTTGTTTGTAATCCCCTTCCTCTGGAATAACCTCCCTATGAACATCAGACAGTCTGATTCTGTGGAGGCCTTTAAATCCAAACTCAAATCCATCTTTTTGCCATAACTTTCAATTAGTTAGTTTTTTTTTTCTTTTATTATTCGGCGGGCGGGTCGGTCTCTGTATAATTTAAGCCTAGTAGTCCTGCTGACGAGAATAATACCTTTGAATAATACCGAAAAATTACCCTCACCACCACCACCACCGCCAAAATATATATTTTTATATATATAAAAATTGCATTGGTGCAGCTTTAAAGAATGATTCCAGGTTTGTTTACTGTCTGATCATCTGACTGCTCACATCCAGCACTGTATTTAAAACTGGAAGGGCACTCAGAGAGCGCAGACCTCCGCCATAAGTGAAAAATAATGCATGTGTAGAAAGGTCAATACATTTTGGAGCAGATCCGAATCACCATGTGGGGTGATTTGGATCCGCTCCAAAATGTATTGACCTTTCTTCTTTGGCCCATGCTATACCCTTCCGGTAGTTTCATGAAAAATCAGGCCATTAGTTTTTCCATAATCCTGCTGACGAACAAGCAAACCGAACCGAAAACATAACCTCCTTGACGGAGGTAAAACAAAGGATTTAATGTTTTCGTTCTCATAAAAAGAGAAAGAGACAACGCCTGACATTCTCCGCTGGTCCCCAGAGGCTATCAGTGTCCAGCATCTGTCGGCAGAAAGATAACACTCCGCCGCTGTCTTGATTTGGTAGAGCCTGCTGATGCATCGACTCATATCTTCTGCTTGTCTATGAATCATACATTAATGGATGAGACGGCTCTTATCTCCATGCATGTCTGCTCTCACCCACTTCTACAGGGAAATAATAATACAACCATGCTCTGCCTGTTTTTCTGTCATACGCAAATACATCTCACCTTTTCACCTCCCAGACACACACTTTTTTTTCTCTTTTTCTTATCCCTGAGTCACGCCTTCTCATTTGCTGCTAAATTTCAAACAAAATTCTATCTGTGTCTGTGTTTTTCTCCCTCGTTTTCATCCTCTAATCCCACTTCACCTCCTTTTTTTTTTAGTTCACTAACTTGTTACTCTTTCTGAAGCCCCGCTGTGCTGCTCCTCGGGCCAGATGCTTAAAACTTTCTGTTGATTCAAGACAAAAGTTTCTGTGTGCACACATAGGCAGAAACATAAATAAAAGTCATGTGTACGCATGGTTCTGTTTTATGAATCTCAATCATTGTGAAACTGGTAGGGCTGGGTATCCGTACTCAAGACCTTTTTAAGATATCGACCGAAATAACAATGCAGTCTCACGACAGTTCGTGAAATAGATATGAAATTTGATCTATTTGATTTGTGTTCATAGACACGAATTTCCCTTTTTTTCGTGATGCTTGGCACAGCTTTCAACATGTTTTTCATGCTTTTCCTACGAATGTCCAGCAACACATGACGCACGTGTCAATTTCCTTTCATTACTTTGTTGCCTAAACCTAACCAAATAGATTGTTTCGTAAGCCTTACTAAGTAGTTTGTTGCCTGAGCATAACCAAGTCGATCTTTTCCTAAACCTTACTAAGTAGTTAGTTAGGTTTAGGAAACAATCTACTTGGTTAGGTTAAGGCAACAAAACTACTTAGTCAGGTTTAGGAAAAGATCGTGGTTTGTGTTAAAATAACTCTAGAAGTGCCATAACTCAAGTATGGAAGTACAAACAAGGTTTGGTCCACCAAACCTAACTTTTTGGACTCCGCTCTGCTCTAACTAGCTTTTTTTGAGCCCGTGCCAAACTAGCCGTTATGCAAATGTGCAAATGCAAATGTTACGGAAGAAAAGTCAGGACTTTAAGTGAGGTGTTTCAGGCAGTTCAGGAGCAGTGTTTCTTTGGCCTGGACTTTGTAAATTTGCAGATGCACAAAAAACTATATACCACACTAAAGGAAAGGAAAAAAGCACAAAAGCATAGTAGGTCCCCTTTAATTACATTATGCTAATAAAAATGTGCATTTTCATGTATGTAGGACTTTACCTTGTAATAAAGTACATTCATATTGCAGTATTGGTACTTTTACTTAAGGATCTGAATATTAACACTAATATGAATCTGCTAGATATTTATTTTATATTATTATTTGTATCATTATTTATATATTTATTACCCATTTATATGCGGGAAATGGTTTATGCATAGTATCTGTCTGTATATTTAAACCTCTGGTGCATTGTAAAAAAACAGCATCAAATATTTCTTTATCTTCTTTTTCTCCTTTCCTTCTATCTCCTTTCTTCAACCTGCACCCAGGGGAATACATGTCTGACGCAAAGGGGGAGAAAAAAAAAAGGTAGAATGCTGATTTGTGAAAACCTTTGTGTGACACTCTCCTCTAAATGAATTTCAATAGTATGCAACAATACATCCAGGCAGAGAGCGACACAGAGCCTATAGCAAGTGATAATGCACTATTTGTGAAATAACTTAATAACTTGTCAGAATGTAATGGAAAGCCCCTCTGAGTGGGAAATGTACTAAAATATGGTAATGGAATTAATTGCAGCGTGGTGCAGTAACATCTGCTAGTGTCATCATTAAAAACAAGTTACACACCTAATAGTGCAGTAATTTGCAGTTAAGAAGATAAAACAAAACTTTATTGTCCCTCGCTGGTAAATTAGGCCACCACAGCAGTAAAAGACACAGGACTCAGCAAGAGATAAAGACAATATAAGAGTCCAAAATAGAGCACAAATAATCAGTAAAGCTGTGGAAGAATGAATGAACCAGTACATCACAGAAGCAGAACTGGGTTGCAGAAAAGTATTTTGGTGACATTTACAGCACATTTAGTTAAAAATGTAGCACCGATTGCTCCATTCACATTAAGTCAACTAATTACATCAGTCAGTATTCATTCAATAGCTACAACTCAAGTCAGAGTTAAACTTTTGTCGGATTCAAGACAGCAATCTGTTGACTGAAAAGGATATTAAAGAGGAAGGTATTGGCCGGGTCCACCACAATTGCCACACAGAATGTTATCAATCAATCAATCAATAATGACTACATGTATTGAGTAGGGTGTCGATCATAGTGACAAACCCATAGAGAACACCAACTAATTTCTTTTTTTTTTTTAGTGTCTTTAAGCTTATTATTTTGGGTTTACGATCCGCAACTGTTTTGGTTCAGTTTCACCACTCCCATCAGCATCAGGAACAAATGGCAAAGGGACACAATAGCAACTAGTTGGTGAACTTAGAGGAGCATTTAGCAGCTAAAGAGACAAATATTGTTCTCAGGAGTTTAGCCAACTAATTCATGGGGAAACACACTCCAGTCTTTGGCATGTAATTTGGGCGTCAGATCTCTGAGGGCATTTTCGGAGCTGCTGAGTTTAGTTGAATCAGATTCTGGTCCTTGGTGTTTTGGCAGATCTGAACACAGCAATCATAGCGCAGACACTTGGACCTTTTAGAGGAAATGGCCTCAGTTCAATCCATTGACCGTATATTCAGTAAGAAGTGGACGTAGTCAGTGTGACGTCACTCGCTGCTTTGTGGGTTACGGTTTTGAAACCTCAAGTTTGGCATTTTGGCTGTCGCCATTTTGGTTTCTTGCAACCAGAAGTGCTACGAGCTAAGCACAACCAAAAGCTGAATAACACATTTTTAGGCGACTGAACTGTTACAATTAACTTTCATGAACTGAAAACATATTGTGAAAGGGTTAAAGTACTAAGACGAAAACATGGACAACTCCCAGACCGGACAACGCCGTGGTAGCGACCTGTCAATCACAAGATAGCCCTTGTATGCTGTAAAGTTGGAATTTCTTGCACTTAGCCAAAGATACCTTTTGGAAATCTGTGTGGCTAAAGGCTTATAATAAGCTATTGACAAGCTACCTGAGACACACTTCCATCTACTTCCATCACTTTTGTATGGGACCCTGTTTGTGATGAGAAATTGTTAAAGAAATAGAATGTGTGACACTGAAGTGGATAAGAAAATGAAGGTTCTGTTCATTCACCGAAGTGTGAGTTTTAAAAGACAAGCACTTGGAGAAAAAGCATGAGTGCCTGGGTCTCTATTGAGTGCTGGGCAGGAAGGATGTTGTAGCTATATACCGTAAAGAGAATAGTAAGGTCACACAAGAAAAGCACAACTTATTTTTTATCACATCTGTAACTGCTGGACACAAAATGTCTTCTACTTCACTGAAAAGTGTGTTTTCAGTGACCTGGAGGTGTCAAGTCTCACCACCACCTCTCATATCCTGAAATCAATGAGCGACTTTTCAGTATATTTGTTGCCCTACCAGACGTAACAAAACTATCGACCTATGTTATGGTTCAGTCAAAGGCGCGTAGAAGTCTTTAGCTTTGCCCCCTCTAGGCTCCTCCGATCACATTACTATCCTTCTTATCCCAAACTACAAGCCACCAGAGAAGTGGAGATGTGGAACATAAGGGGAACCACAAACTGTTATGTTTTTAACAATTCTGCTACTGATCTTGACGAAATAGCGGAGGTGATATCCTCTTATATTCTTTCTATATTCCTGGTTAAATTGAGCGTTGAAGGACACACTGCTCTGGAAACAGAATGCCTTGCTACATGATGAGGATGGGGGGAAAAAAGACCAGATATGAAATAAAGAGGCCTGAACTCCAATATAGATATATTTTAGATCAGAGAGAGATTTCACATCAATGACCTAAAGTTAGTGTGGGATGGCATGAAAGCCATGACAAGCCAGGATGATAAGAATAAGAAGACAATCACCATTGATGGTTTGGATTTTTTTAGTTTTAGGCCCCGACACTGGATTTTTGGGGCCGATACCGATATTAGGGGATATATATTAGGGCTGTTTAGTTTGGTTACACTTTGAAGAAGTACAGTATAACCTACGTATGTCTTGGAGAGACTGATGTGTTGAAATGGGGCCATATACCCTTTTCCGACCTAAATTAGCACGTATATGTATGTCTTTTAAACACGGGAAAACACGCTAACGACAGGCAACAACAGCTGTGTTAGTGTGTCAATGTGCTGACTTGACTATGACTTGCCCTAAACTGCATGTGATTATCATGCAGTTTGGGGCAAATAGAACCCATTTTCATTCATATATCTTGAGGTCAGAGGTCAAGGGACTCTTTTGAAAATGGCCATGGCAGTTTTTCCTCACCAATATGTTGCGGAAGTTTAGAGTGTTATTTAACCTCCTTTGCGACAAGCTAGTATGACATGGTTGGTACCATTGGATTCATTAGTTTTTTCTTGTTTCATATCATACCAGTAGCTTCACTCTAACTTTAAAACCGAACCCACTACAACCTCTGAAATATTGATTGCGTTAATGCATTAAAGAAATTAGTGGCGTTAAAACAAATTTGCGTTTTCTCATTAACTTTGACAGCCCTACTTTTTACCCCTGCATTTCACTGCGCATATTGAAAATATGTGTGTGACATATGGTAAATGGTAAGTGGACTTGCATTTATATAGCGCTTTTCTAGTCTTCCGACCATTCAAAGCGCTTTACACTACATGTCAGCATCAGCAAATAAATCTCTTGATCTTGAAATATCATTTGCATGGGGTTTTTGTTACCAGAGTACCATTTTCACCACAATACGGAAGGCAATTTTCCCCAAGAGTAAAGTTACAGAGTGAATATGTCCAGGTAATATTAATCATTCAGGGCCCAAATGAGATTAGCACACAGCAAAGGTTGCAAAGCACCATAGATTTTTTTTTCCTTGAC
Source organism: Sebastiscus tertius (assembly GCA_916701665.1). Taxonomy (NCBI): domain Eukaryota; kingdom Metazoa; phylum Chordata; class Actinopteri; order Perciformes; family Sebastidae; genus Sebastiscus; species Sebastiscus tertius. The sequence continues at coordinate 8,087 of CAKAOH010026789.1, read as the reverse complement.
TCACTACAAATTATTACTGACTCCGCTCATTTGCACTGTGTACCATATACATATACACCCGGATAGAAATCTATGGATGGTAAATGAAATGGCACACTTAAGTTGATTAATTCCTCCCTTCATCAGAGGAATTACCTCTTGATTCATTTCGCTGTTCATCTCTTGACCTCTGTGACCAGTTAGCACAGTCGTGACAAATGGAGTGGAGCTTCCTCCTATCTCCGTGGACTCTCCAGTGTCCTTGCCTCCATTACTGTCTGAGAGTCCAGTTTCTCTGCTGTGAAGAGGCCCATCTTTATCTTACTCCCAGGCTGGAGAGATGGGGGGGTGGAGGAGGAGCGGTGGGAATGAAACGGGGGGCAATTTTCAGCCTTAAAGACAGTTTCCGCTGTAATTCACTGTGAAGATAGCGATCCGCGGTGTCTCCAGGTGTTTACTCAGACCCTCCTTTTTATCGGCGCGGCACCTCGCGATACAGTCGCTGACAGTGTTTATCTAAAATGCAATCTTTCTGAACTGTAAAGCACTGAATTTGTTGCCCCCAGACTCAATGAGCAGGGCACCAGGGTTCAAAATCAATAACAACTTACAAGTTGCTGTGTGTCTGAGAGTTGGGTGGCTGAGCCTGCGGGGGACAGCTGTGGAAGTGTCGAGTCTCTCGAGTGTCCACGGGTGCATGGAAAGCCGGTCTTATCTTGTTGCTGCCGGGGTCCCGAATCAAAGATTGCACGTCACAACAACTCTTCAAGTAACTCTGCAGTGCTGTGACGCTATAGCCTTTTTGTGTTTATCCTTTTGGCTGGACCGCTGCACAGACTCACCTTGCATTCTGATTGTATTCTTGTATTCTAAAATAGATGCCTCAATATGCTGCCTACAAAGGGCTTGACAGATCATCTGACAGCGTATGACACCCCCCCCTTAGCTTTCCGAAACAGACAATCCAACAAACAAAGAGATAAAGTAGGCAGTATTTGAAATAGTTTCTTAAGATCTCTGTTTTTATTCTTCAAACTGAAGATCTCTATAGCCGCTTTCCCACTAGACCAAAAAATTGATCCTGTCTAGAAGGAAAATTTGCAAAAACTCTTGTGAGACTCGCTGCCCAACGAACTATCCTAACCTTAACTATTCAAGTTTAATGCCTAACCATCTCGCAAGACTTTCGCAATTTGTGTTGGCTTTTGTCTTCAGTGGGAAAGGTTACAATCGGCATTCATTCCAACGACTCTGCAGTAGTCACGGTGCAATGCTATGTGACGCGCGTTGAAGCGAATATACAGTATAATGAAATCAACAGGGATTTGGACAATTATTATAATTCATTAACATAACAAAACATACAGTTACTATGCTCTCCTCAAAGTCACTGGACTCAATCGACAAACTGCCATTTTACCCTCCTCGTCATCGTAAAACACACTTCTTCATTGAACTTGTCTTTCCGCTGTTCCAACACTCACCAGCTCTGTTTGAAACTAGTTTGAGAGCTTGAAAGAGAGACTAAATAAGCAACAGATATAAAAAAAGAAGAAGCAGCTAACAAGGGCTGTCAAAGTTAACGTGATAACGCGCCCGACGCAATTTGTTTTAACGCCACTAATTTCTTTAACGCAACTTCCGATGTTTAAGGTTATAGCGGGCTCAGTTTTAAAGCTAGAGTGATGATACTGGCATCATATGAAACTAGAAAGCTTGTTGGGAAGAAGTCTAAATAACGCTCCAAACTTACGCTACATTCTGGTGAGGAAAAACTGGTCATTTTCCAAGGGGTCCCTTGACCTCTGACCTCAAGATATGTAAATGAAAATGGGTTCTATGGGTACCCAGGAGTCTCCCCTTTACAGACATGCCCACTTTATGATAATCAAATGTAATTTGGGGCAAGCCATAGTCAAGTCAGCACACTGACACACTGACAGCTGTTGTTGCCTGTTGTTAGTGTGTTTTCCCGTGTTTAAAAAACCTACATATACGTGCTAATGTTGGTGGAAAAAGGGTATATGACCCCATTTCAACACATCAGTCTCTCCAAGACGCATACGTAGGTTATACTGTACTTCTTCAAAGTGTAACTATGTCAGTATAGCCCCTTTCCCACTGGACAAATAACCCACCAACATCTGGCTTTGTCTTTTGTGGTAAAGCTTACAATCTGCATTCATTCCAGGGACAAATAACTCGGCAGTAGTCACAGGTACTTATTGTCTCCCGCTCCGATCGGCAGAGATGGAAACATGACTCCCGGGTGGACACGGTAATTCCTGCCACTTTTCTGGCGCTTTCATGACGTCAAACATGACATACCAGAAAATAAACATGCTAAGAGGCATACTCATCTCCTAGCAATGGGAAAGGGATCTAGCACCTATTTTAACGGTTCGTTTTCCCGTGATAATACAAGCTATAACCATTGTTCTCCCTGTTGCTTGAGACAGGGAGGGAAGTGGCTCCAGTGATATCAACACAACAGATTTGTGATCAGGCTAATGGAGATGCATATGTAGTTAAGTGCAAATGAACGTGTGTTAAAAGCCATTTGAATTGCATCTGGATGCAAGACACTAGAGTGGAAATGGGTCCTTTCTCATTCTTTGTGTGAACACGATGAATGCCTTTTAAGTGTGAGAGTGTGTCCCAAAATTATCCCCATTTGTACAACACATGGCATGGAGACTACTAAAGCTGGATTTCCACCAAAAGTTCCCAGGACTTTCAGTCCCTGGAGTTACTTTTCAAGGAATTAAAGTTTCCTTCAGCCCACCGTTGTCTGTGTTTCCACCGTGGTCTAAAGACCTGTGAAGATTAGGCAAATTAGTCCGCTGACGTATGAAAAAGAACAAACAAACACAAGACTTTGAACCAGGAGACCTGTGTTCATGTCCCATATGAAACTAAAAGTAACGTTGACTTATTTTATCACGCCAGTCTTGGTTGGTATGGTTGTTGGTTGGGAAGACATCAGCAAAGCCTAACTTTACTTTTAATGTTATCAAAAGAAGAAATGCTCTTGAAGAAACAGTGCTCTGTGTGTGTTTCACCAATCAGCGATGGTCATCCCTGCAAACTCCAACCCGAAAGTTCCGGTACTTTCAGAAAGTACTACCCCCTTACCAGGGCCTTTTTGAGGGGTAAAAAGGCCCCCGTAAAATGTCCTATTTAGACCCTGGTCCCTGCGGTCGAAATGCAGTGAGTTCCTCAAAAAGGTTCTTAATTCCTAGGGAAATATCCTGCGGTGGAAACGGGGCAGTGGAATGCAGCTAAACAAGGCTATGATGGCAGGCTTTTTGTATTTGTACCTGTTCCAAACTGTTGTAAACACTAAAGCAGTCGGACAGCACATAGTACAACCTACATTATTTGATGTAAACTGAACATTTAAGACCTTTTTAAGACCTTTTATGACTTTTTAGCAGTGTGGGAAAAAGACAAAGAAAAAGGAGAGTTTTCTCATGAACAAAGAAAATATTCACCACTCAAACTCGAGCCCTCGGGGAGAACAGTTGGATGCACTGGCTAATGGACTCTTCTCTCCTGCATGTTGTGCTGTCAAGAATACCCGTGGGTGTGTTGCTTTTTTAATCAGGGCCCATCAATTCATAAATTAAGACTGATTAAGTGATCAATTTACCTTTGTCATAGTTCTGTCATCATCAGTTAATGGCTGTCTTGGGGGAATAAATGAGGAGATAAGTGGGACTGAAGGCTGTTCAAGTCTGGCTGTACCCTGTGGGATGACGGGCCGCTCCTCTGGGACGATTGCCGGCTCATATATCAGATTTGTATTATCGAGTCTCGCTTTTCTCTTATCATTACAACACGGAGCAACTCTGATAAAAGTCACAGTGATGATTTGTTTTCTAAGCAGCAGTCTGTTCGGCGGTTTACAGCATTCATAATACACTACATGGTTGAGTTTTATCACAGATCTGTTTTGATTTCCCAAGGCCTACAGCAAGTACCTGCTGCTTATATGCTTGGCTGATACTGTTGGCATAAAGGCATCACTGATGTCAACAAGAGAAAAAAAAGCACAAAATTGCTCCTGAAACTGAAAACATTATTATATAAAAGAGTAAAATGTGTTCACGGAAATTGGACTTTAGACCGGTTAAGTGGGGGCGCACTTGAATATCCTGGAATTATGTCAATTTTTAGCCTGGTCTTACCAAATGGTGTACGAATGACAAGGCAATTCGTAAGTCAATGCGTGCAATAACAATGCTGTTCTTGCTTTTGGCGTGTCATGTCACGCCATGTAGTCTGTACTGACTGCAATTTAAACACATCCGCGTGAATATGCCTCACTCAGAGCAAGCGATGTAGAATAAAAAGTGAGAAAGACTGCTTACGGTGAACCGGTGTTCGACGTGTTGCTGAGTTATTTGAAGCTACTTTAGTAACGTGTTTTCCGCACGTATGTTACGTTGTTTATGTACGTATTTTACCTAGTTTACATACTTATTTTAAGCCCAACCATGATGTTTTTCCAAAACCAACTAAGTGGTTTTGTTGCCTAAATCTAACAGCGGTCGTTACCGTCGTTTTAACGGCGCAGCGTTAAATGCAGCAGGAAAAGGTGTATAAATGCCACGATAATGCGCAAGGCGTTTAGAGTGCAATAAATACGCCTTTCTTGATTTCTGCGTGTCATTTGTACGCCATGTATCCTGTAATGACTGCGATGTAAAGGCAACCGTGTATAAATGCTACGGTAAGAGTTCTTGACGTAGAATAAAAAGCAAGAAAAACCACATGTTGGGGGCGGGTGGGGAGGGACATGGGTCCAACAAACATCAGACTTTAAATTAGGAACAAACACTGGACTTTTAACCAGGAGACCCGTGTTCGAGACCGTTGTTGACCGGTATTTTGTTTTGTAAGATACGTTAATGACGTTTGTCATGTTTTTTACTGACGTTTTCGTGACGTGATTTCTGTAGTTGTTTCCGTACGTGTTTTACTTGGTTTACGTTCTTATTTTAAGCACAACCATGATGTTTTTCCTTGCACTAACTAAGTGGTTTTCTTGCCTGAACCTAACTGCGGACGTTTGCGTGGCGTACAAATGACACGCAAAAAGGCTAAAATGTGTACACATGACACACGGAATGTCTGTGTAATATCATGGTATTGATACGCCTTCCCATGAGACCGGGTTGGTTTAATGACACGCATTTCACAAGGTTAACCCCGTGGCGTGAAATAACACGCAAGAAGCCTAAACTGCAATATCATGACTCTTGGAATATCCTTCAAATGTTGTGCTATTTATACGCCTTCCCATGATATCTGGTTGAGATTTTCCTTTATCTTGGTGGGAGGATGATTTGGGGATATATGGAAACTGAATATTCACAATATTATCCTTGAAGCTGAGAGAATTATTACCCAAAACTGCAGACACAATTAGCAGCTACAAACAAAAACCTAATTCTACAGCTATATAGGCTTTATAGTAAGTTTATATTTGTAACACTATGTAAAATAATGATGGTTTGATATTAATTCACAACTAAAAATATGCATCTCTAAAAGTGTGTAGAAGAAAACCAATTTTATTTAATGGGTTCCAATCACAGTGTAACTGATATAAAGCTGTATACTTCCCCCACACCATTTCCCTGTCTAGTGATAATAAGTCTGACATAATGCTGCCAGACTTGTGGGCTTAGGGACATCCTTTTAATGGAGGAGTCATGTTAATGATTGCCTGTGATTAACCTTCTGTTAGAGGTAACCCACATCTGATTGTGGGGGCTGGTTTGGCAGGTCATGGGGTTCCCACTTAACATAGAAAATCAGCTCAGTAAAGGGAATCAATAAGGCCAAAGACAAGAGAGATCTTTCCCGCTTACCAAGGTGGTGGAAAGTTATTTGCACAAAGTAAAATTAATCTCTTCCCCTTTCAGGTAGGCCACACGTTATAGACTCTGACAGGCCATTGAGGAGTTCTTGGAGTCCCTTGTCAGATATATGAAAAGGATTGGAAGTTAGATAATCTGCATTACAGTCAATACCTCTGAGATGAGAATATTTCCTTTACAATCCATGCTCTTAAAGACCGGTGGTTAACTGAGTGGAAAATCTCGTATCCCCTGAATGATTTATGTCTTAATGAATATGTACATAAGTAAGCCTAATCAACAAAGAAAAATGGTTACAAATTTGCATCTCGCTAGGACCTAGTTATAAGACTTCATGTTTTAACCAAGGTTAGATAGAGAAGTATCAGATAAATATCAGATTTAAGTTTGTCCTTGAAAGCATTCGTGGTCTTGGTTTTGCGTGAAAAATGAAGAAAGAGAGCAAGATAGAAAGATTCAAACCCTTCTTTCACACCTCACAGACCTGGCCAATCTCTGCATGAAGTGGGCAGGATTGCTGGACTGTGTTTCAGAACGTGTTGGATGCAGCACTACCCCAATTCAGCTGTTGGAATGGTGCTTTCAGACACTGTTGGACCAACCCGTTCTCACTCCCAACTCGTCAAATACCGCTGTTTGGTCAGTGCCCCTCGGCATCAGAGACCGATGCATGGAGGCACCCTTTAGCAACAGTATGTGATGAATCGGGCTTTCAACTAACTCCAATGTAAACTCACTGACGTAGTATTAATAGCGTGAGAGTCTGTTTAGGGTGGGAGTGGTGGTGGATGGAAACAAACACAAGACTTTCAACTAGGAGACCGGTGTTTGTATCCCGAGTGAAACTAAAAGTAACGTTGACTTATTTTCTCATGTCAGTCTTTAGTCACGTGACTCATCGGTATCGTCAATCCCGTGAGTCGTTAATCAGTGAAGTTAACGTCAACCATGACCGTTTCCTAACCTTTAGTGGTTGTGTTACCTAAATTTAACATCCTGTGAAAACGGAAGTTTATTTTGAAAGGACACTTGGCATGTAACGAGTGTATATTGACGCGCCGTCCCCGGTCCGTCCAAAAGTACCCCGTGCGTCGGATGCCGAGGGGCGGTATCTGATGAGTTGGGAGTGATGGTATACTGTATGTCCACAGGGGCGTTTTTTATCACAAGGGATCGCCTCGCCTCCCAGCGTGGGACGCTTGATGGGCTGCCACTAGACATAAGGTACTCGGCACCTGATTGGATGAACACTTTCCCTCGTGGGTTGCTGCTCCCAGCTTTCAAACCGGACGGCTCGTTTGGAATAGCATCGAAATGTTTTTCTGAAAACATTTTGTGCGAGAAATAGACCATGCAGTTGCTGAATCTTTATTTTAGATCATAAACGGTAAGTTTAAAAGTTTCGAAGGAGTTTGCAGAGGCGACAAGTCGCGTCGGACACCCCTAATCTGATTAAAGTAGCATAGAACTCAACTTTATGCAAATGAGTAGCGACCAACTTGTCTATAAAAAAGCTGCCACGCTACCAGATTGCATTGCATGGCTGCTTACATAGACAATGAATGGTAAGCGTGGAAAAGACGGAGGCTGTGGACACGTACCATCAGAATGTGTTGCGTTGGCCGATCCATCAAGCACTTTGTTTGAAGCAAACTGAGGCCTTGAAACCTAATCCTTTTGTCAGCCACCAGCATTGCTATGACATTGTGTTGATTTCGACTGACCTTAAATGCACTTACTGAAATGTTTTCCCACTTTAAAAACCAATCTACTCCATGGTTACCACTTGGACGAATCAATGGCCTTTACACACTTGGCCACGACGCTCGCACGGATCCTGCACACATTTCTGAGTGCTCAAGTACTCGTGAATGACATGCAGCCCCGTTGTCTGAAGCCTTCTGATGGGCTCTTCAGTGCGGTTAATAGATAATCAATCCTACATCTCTTTAAACGTTCAGTGACAATGACTGGTTAAATAAAGCCGGCATACTGATGACACTGCCAAATTTGCACTTTTCGTCACTGTTGAAGACAAGCACATTATTCAATTCAATTTATTTTTATACAATGTCATATCATAACAGGAGTTATCTCGAGACGCTTTTCATATAGAGCAGGTCTAGACCGTACGCTATAATTTAGAGATCCAACAAAAGATACCCCATGAGCATGCATTCTTATGCGACAGTGGCAAGGGAAAACTCCCCTTTAACGAAA